>CAJRBH010000112.1:0-115180 GCA_907165295.1 Nomada fabriciana | reverse complement strand
GATTCACTTCCCTATCCTCGCAATCGTTCTTTCTATCGATAATCGGCACGAATACGTGATATGCGATGTTTCCCATCGTTCTGCGTCGATGGTAGGCAAGGATTCTCTTCCCTGCCCTCGCAATCGCTCCTTCTATCCATAATTTGCACGAATACGTGATATTCGATGTTCTTAAGCGTTCTGCATCGACGTTAGGTATGAATTCACTTCCCTGCCCTCGCAATTGTTCTTTCTATCGATAATTGGCACGAATACGTGATATTCGATGTTTCCCATCGTTCTGCATCGACGTTAGGTAAGAATTCACTTCCCTGCCCTCGCAATCGTTCTTTCTATCGATAATTGGCAGAATACGTGATATTCTATGTTTCCAAGCGTTCTGCATCAACGGTAAGAAAGGATTCACTTCCCTGCCCTCGCAATCGCTCCTTCTATCCATAATTTGCACGAATACATGATATTCGATTTTCTTAAGCTCTCTGCATCTACGTTAGGTAAGAATTGTCATAGATAGAAAGAATTGTCTGCAATCGTTCTTTCTATCGATAATTGGCAGAATACGTGATATTCTATGTTTCCAAGCGTTCTGCATCAACGGTAAGACAGGATTCACTTCCCTGTCCTCGCAATCGTTCTTTCTATCGATAATCGGCACGAAGACGTGATATGCGATGTTTCCCATCGTTCTGCATCGACGTTAGGTAAGAATTCACTTCCCTGCCCTCGCAATCGTTCTTTCTATCGATAATTGGCAGAATACGTGATATTCTATGTTTCCAAGCGTTCTGCATCGACGTTAGGTATGAATTCACTTCCCTGCCCTCGCAATTGTTCTTTCTATCGATAATTGGCACGAATACGTGATATTCGATGTTTCCCACCGTTCTGCATCGACGTTAGGTAAGAATTCACTTCCCTGCCCTCGCAATCGTTCTTTCTATCGATAATTGGCAGAATACGTGATATTCTATGTTTCCAAGCGTTCTGCATCAACGGTAAGAAAGGATTCACTTCCCTGCCCTCGCAATCGCTCCTTCTATCCATAATTTGCACGAATACATGATATTCGATTTTCTTAAGCTCTCTGCATCTACGTTAGGTAAGATTTGTCATAGATAGAAAGAATTGTCTGCAATCTTTCTTTCTATCGATAATTGGCAGAATACGTGATATTCTATGTTTCCAAGCGTTCTGCATCAACGGTAAGACAGGATTCACTTCCCTGCCCTCGCAATCGTTCTTTCTATCGATAATTGGCAGAATACGTGATATTCTATGTTTCCAAGCGTTCTGCATCAACGTTAAGAAAGGGTTCACTTCCCTGCCCTCGCAATCGCTCCTTCTATCCATAATTTGCACGAATACATGATATTCGATGTTTCCCATCGTTCTGCATCGACGTTAGGTAAGAATTCACTTCCCTGCCCTCGCAATCGTTCTTTCTATCGATAATTGGCACGAATACGTGATATTCGATGTTTCGCACCGTTCTGCATCGATGGTAGGCAAGAATTCACTTCCCTGCCCTCGCAATCGTTCTTTCTATTCGATAATTGGCACGAATACGTGATATTCTATGTTTCCAAGCGTTCTTACATCAACGGTAAGAAAGGATTCACATCCCTGTCCGCGAAAACGTTCTTTCTATCGATAATTGGAACGAATACGTGATATTCGATGTTTCCCACCGTTCTGCATCGATGGTAGGCAAGAATTCCCTTCCCTGCCCTCGCAATCGCTCCTTCTATCCATAATTTGCACGAATACGTGATATTCGATGTTCTTAAGCGTTCTGCATCGACGTTAGGTATGAATTCACTTCCCTGCCCTCGCAATTGTTCTTTCTATCGATAATTGGCACGAATACGTGATATTCGATGTTTCCCACCGTTCTGCATCGACGTTAGGTAAGAATTCACTTCCCTGCCCTCGCAATCGTTCTTTCTATCGATAATTGGCAGAATACGTGATATTCTATGTTTCCAAGCGTTCTGCATCAACGTTAAGAAAGGATTCACTTCCCTGCCCTCGCAATCGTTCTTTCTATCGATAATTGGCACGAATACGTGATATTCGATGTTTCCCACCGTTCTGCATCGACGTTAGGTAAGAATTCACTTCCCTGCCCTCGCAATCGTTCTTTCTATCGATAATTGGCAGAATACGTGATATTCTATGTTTCCAAGCGTTCTGCATCAACGGTAAGACAGGATTCACTTACCTGTCCTCGCAATCGTTCTTTCTATCGATAGTCGGCACGAATACGTGATATGCGATGTTTCCCATCGTTCTGCGTCGATGGTAGGCAAGGATTCTCTTCCCTGCCCTCGCAATCGCTCCTTCTATCCATAATTTGCACGAATACGTGATATTCGATGTTCTTAAGCGTTCTGCATCGACGTTAGGTATGAATTCACTTCCCTGCCCTCGCAATTGTTCTTTCTATCGATAATTGGCACGAATACGTGATATTCGATGTTTCCAAGCGTTCTGCATCAACGGTAAGAAAGGATTCACTTCCCTGCCCTCGCAATCGCTCCTTCTATCCATAATTTGCACGAATACATGATATTCGATTTTCTTAAGCTCTCTGCATCTACGTTAGGTAAGAATTGTCATAGATAGAAAGAATTGTCTGCAATCGTTCTTTCTATCGATAATTGGCAGAATACGTGATATTCTATGTTTCCAAGCGTTCTGCATCAACGGTAAGACAGGATTCACTTCCCTGTCCTCGCAATCGTTCTTTCTATCGATAATCGGCACGAAGACGTGATATGCGATGTTTCCCATCGTTCTGCATCGACGTTAGGTAAGAATTCACTTCCCTGCCCTCGCAATCGTTCTTTCTATCGATAATTGGCAGAATACGTGATATTCTATGTTTCCAAGCGTTCTGCATCGACGTTAGGTATGAATTCACTTCCCTGCCCTCGCAATTGTTCTTTCTATCGATAATTGGCACGAATACGTGATATTCGATGTTTCCCACCGTTCTGCATCGACGTTAGGTAAGAATTCACTTCCCTGCCCTCGCAATCGTTCTTTCTATCGATAATTGGCAGAATACGTGATATTCTATGTTTCCAAGCGATCTGCATCAACGGTAAGAAAGGATTCACTTCCCTGCCCTCGCAATCGCTCCGTCTATCCATAATTTGCACGAATACATGATATTCGATTTTCTTAAGCTCTCTGCATCTACGTTAGGTAAGATTTGTCATAGATAGAAAGAATTGTCTGCAATCTTTCTTTCTATCGATAATTGGCAGAATACGTGATATTCTATGTTTCCAAGCGTTCTGCATCAACGGTAAGACAGGATTCACTTCCCTGTCCTCGCAATCGTTCTTTCTATCGATAATTGGCACGAATACGTGATATTCTATGTTTCCAAGCGTTCTGCATCAACGGTAAGAAAGGATTCACTTCCCTGTCCGCGAAAACGTTCTTTCTATCGATAATTGGAACGAATACGTGATATTCGATGTTTCCCATCGTTCTGCATTGACGTTAGGTAAGAATTCACTTCCCTGCCCTCGCAATCGTTCTTTCTATCGATAATTGGCAGAATAAGTAATATTCTATGTTTCCAAGCGTTCTGCATCAACGGTAAGAAAGGATTCACTTCCCTGTCCTCGCAATCGTTCTTTCTATCGATAATTGGCACGAATACGTGATATTCGATGTTTCCCACCGTTCTGCATCGACGTTAGGTAAGAATTCACTTCCCTGCCCTCGCAATCGTTCTTTCTATCGATAATTGGCAGAATACGTGATATTCTATGTTTCCAAGCGTTCTTACATCAACGGTAAGAAAGGATTCACATCCCTGTCCGCGAAAACGTTCTTTCTATCGATAATTGGAACGAATACGTGATATTCGATGTTTCCCACCGTTCTGCATCGACGTTAGGTAAGAATTCACTTCCCTGCCCTCGCAATCGTTCTTTCTATCGATAATTGGCAGAATACGTGATATTCTATGTTTCCAAGCGTTCTGCATCAACGTTAAGAAAGGATTCACTTCCCTGCCCTCGCAATCGCTCCTTCTATCCATAATTTGCACGAATACATGATATTCGATGTTTCCCATCGTTCTGCATCGACGTTAGGTAAGAATTCACTTCCCTGCCCTCGCAATCGTTCTTTCTATCGATAATTGGCACGAATACGTGATATTCGATGTTTCGCACCGTTCTGCATCGATGGTAGGCAAGAATTCACTTCCCTGCCCTCGCAATCGTTCTTTCTATTCGATAATTGGCACGAATACGTGATATTCTATGTTTCCAAGCGTTCTTACATCAACGGTAAGAAAGGATTCACATCCCTGTCCGCGAAAACGTTCTTTCTATCGATAATTGGAACGAATACGTGATATTCGATGTTTCCCACCGTTCTGCATCGATGGTAGGCAAGAATTCCCTTCCCTGCCCTCGCAATCGCTCCTTCTATCCATAATTTGCACGAATACGTGATATTCGATGTTCTTAAGCGTTCTGCATCGACGTTAGGTATGAATTCACTTCCCTGCCCTCGCAATTGTTCTTTCTATCGATAATTGGCACGAATACGTGATATTCGATGTTTCCCACCGTTCTGCATCGACGTTAGGTAAGAATTCACTTCCCTGCCCTCGCAATCGTTCTTTCTATCGATAATTGGCAGAATACGTGATATTCTATGTTTCCAAGCGTTCTGCATCAACGTTAAGAAAGGATTCACTTCCCTGCCCTCGCAATCGTTCTTTCTATCGATAATTGGCACGAATACGTGATATTCGATGTTTCCCACCGTTCTGCATCGACGTTAGGTAAGAATTCACTTCCCTGCCCTCGCAATCGTTCTTTCTATCGATAATTGGCAGAATAAGTAATATTCTATGTTTCCAAGCGTTCTGCATCAACGGTAAGAAAGGATTCACTTCCCTGTCCTCGCAATCGTTCTTTCTATCGATAATTGGCACGAATACGTGATATTCGATGTTTCCCACCGTTCTGCATCGACGTTAGGTAAGAATTCACTTCCCTGCCCTCGCAATCGTTCTTTCTATCGATAATTGGCAGAATACGTGATATTCTATGTTTCCAAGCGTTCTTACATCAACGGTAAGAAAGGATTCACATCCCTGTCCGCGAAAACGTTCTTTCTATCGATAATTGGAACGAATACGTGATATTCGATGTTTCCCACCGTTCTGCATCGACGTTAGGTAAGAATTCACTTCCCTGCCCTCGCAATCGTTCTTTCTATCGATAATTGGCAGAATACGTGATATTCTATGTTTCCAAGCGTTCTGCATCAACGTTAAGAAAGGATTCACTTCCCTGCCCTCGCAATCGCTCCTTCTATCCATAATTTGCACGAATACATGATATTCGATGTTTCCCATCGTTCTGCATCGACGTTAGGTAAGAATTCACTTCCCTGCCCTCGCAATCGTTCTTTCTATCGATAATTGGCACGAATACGTGATATTCGATGTTTCGCACCGTTCTGCATCGATGGTAGGCAAGAATTCACTTCCCTGCCCTCGCAATCGTTCTTTCTATTCGATAATTGGCACGAATACGTGATATTCTATGTTTCCAAGCGTTCTTACATCAACGGTAAGAAAGGATTCACATCCCTGTCCGCGAAAACGTTCTTTCTATCGATAATTGGAACGAATACGTGATATTCGATGTTTCCCACCGTTCTGCATCGATGGTAGGCAAGAATTCCCTTCCCTGCCCTCGCAATCGCTCCTTCTATCCATAATTTGCACGAATACGTGATATTCGATGTTCTTAAGCGTTCTGCATCGACGTTAGGTATGAATTCACTTCCCTGCCCTCGCAATTGTTCTTTCTATCGATAATTGGCACGAATACGTGATATTCGATGTTTCCCACCGTTCTGCATCGACGTTAGGTAAGAATTCACTTCCCTGCCCTCGCAATCGTTCTTTCTATCGATAATTGGCAGAATACGTGATATTCTATGTTTCCAAGCGTTCTGCATCAACGTTAAGAAAGGATTCACTTCCCTGCCCTCGCAATCGTTCTTTCTATCGATAATTGGCACGAATACGTGATATTCGATGTTTCCCACCGTTCTGCATCGACGTTAGGTAAGAATTCACTTCCCTGCCCTCGCAATCGTTCTTTCTATCGATAATTGGCAGAATACGTGATATTCTATGTTTCCAAGCGTTCTGCATCAACGGTAAGACAGGATTCACTTACCTGTCCTCGCAATCGTTCTTTCTATCGATAGTCGGCACGAATACGTGATATGCGATGTTTCCCATCGTTCTGCGTCGATGGTAGGCAAGGATTCTCTTCCCTGCCCTCGCAATCGCTCCTTCTATCCATAATTTGCACGAATACGTGATATTCGATGTTCTTAAGCGTTCTGCATCGACGTTAGGTATGAATTCACTTCCCTGCCCTCGCAATTGTTCTTTCTATCGATAATTGGCACGAATACGTGATATTCGATGTTTCCCATCGTTCTGCATCGACGTTAGGTAAGAATTCACTTCCCTGCCCTCGCAATCGTTCTTTCTATCGATAATTGGCAGAATACGTGATATTCTATGTTTCCAAGCGTTCTGCATCAACGGTAAGAAAGGATTCACTTCCCTGCCCTCGCAATCGCTCCTTCTATCCATAATTTGCACGAATACATGATATTCGATTTTCTTAAGCTCTCTGCATCTACGTTAGGTAAGAATTGTCATAGATAGAAAGAATTGTCTGCAATCGTTCTTTCTATCGATAATTGGCAGAATACGTGATATTCTATGTTTCCAAGCGTTCTGCATCAACGGTAAGACAGGATTCACTTCCCTGTCCTCGCAATCGTTCTTTCTATCGATAATCGGCACGAAGACGTGATATGCGATGTTTCCCATCGTTCTGCATCGACGTTAGGTAAGAATTCACTTCCCTGCCCTCGCAATCGTTCTTTCTATCGATAATTGGCAGAATACGTGATATTCTATGTTTCCAAGCGTTCTGCATCGACGTTAGGTATGAATTCACTTCCCTGCCCTCGCAATTGTTCTTTCTATCGATAATTGGCACGAATACGTGATATTCGATGTTTCCCACCGTTCTGCATCGACGTTAGGTAAGAATTCACTTCCCTGCCCTCGCAATCGTTCTTTCTATCGATAATTGGCAGAATACGTGATATTCTATGTTTCCAAGCGATCTGCATCAACGGTAAGAAAGGATTCACTTCCCTGCCCTCGCAATCGCTCCTTCTATCCATAATTTGCACGAATACATGATATTCGATTTTCTTAAGCTCTCTGCATCTACGTTAGGTAAGATTTGTCATAGATAGAAAGAATTGTCTGCAATCTTTCTTTCTATCGATAATTGGCAGAATACGTGATATTCTATGTTTCCAAGCGTTCTGCATCAACGGTAAGACAGGATTCACTTCCCTGTCCTCGCAATCGTTCTTTCTATCGATAATTGGCACGAGTACGTGATATTCTATGTTTCCAAGCGTTCTGCATCAACGGTAAGAAAGGATTCACTTCCCTGTCCGCGAAAACGTTCTTTCTATCGATAATTGGAACGAATACGTGATATTCGATGTTTCCCATCGTTCTGCATTGACGTTAGGTAAGAATTCACTTCCCTGCCCTCGCAATCGTTCTTTCTATCGATAATTGGCAGAATAAGTAATATTCTATGTTTCCAAGCGTTCTGCATCAACGGTAAGAAAGGATTCACTTCCCTGTCCTCGCAATCGTTCTTTCTATCGATAATTGGCAGAATACGTGATATTCTATGTTTCCAAGCGTTCTGCATCAACGGTAAGAAACGATTCACTTCCCTGCCCTCGCAATCGCTCCTTCTATCCATAATTTGCACGAATACGTGATATTCGATGTTCTTAAGCGTTCTGCATCGACGTTAGGTATGAATTCACTTCCCTGCCCTCGCAATTGTTCTTTCTATCGATAATTGGCACCAATACGTGATATTCGATGTTTCCCATCGTTCTGCATCGACGTTAGGTAAGAATTCACTTCCCTGCCCTCGCAATCGTTCTTTCTATCGATAATTGGCAGAATACGTGATATTCTATGTTTCCAAGCGTTCTGCATCAACGGTAAGACAGGATTCACTTCCCTGTCCTCGCAATCGTTCTTTCTATCGATAATCGGCACGAATACGTGATATGCGATGTTTCCCATCGTTCTGCATCGATGGTAGGCAAGGATTCCCTTCCCTGCCCTCGCAATCGCTCCTTCTATCCATAATTTGCACGAATACGTCATATTCCATGTTCTTAAGCGTTCTGCATCGACGTTAGGTATGAATTCACTTCCCTGCCCTCGCAATTGTTCTTTCTATCGATAATTGGCACGAATACGTGATATTCGATGTTTCCCACCGTTCTGCATCGACGTTAGGTAAGAATTCACTTCCCTGCCCTCGCAATCGTTCTTTCTATCGATAATTGGCAGAATACGTGATATTCTATGTTTCCAAGCGATCTGCATCAACGGTAAGAAAGGATTCACTTCCCTGCCCTCGCAATCGCTCCTTCTATCCATAATTTGCACGAATACATGATATTCGATTTTCTTAAGCTCTCTGCATCTACGTTAGGTAAGATTTCTCATAGATAGAAAGAATTGTCTGCAATCTTTCTTTCTATCGATAATTGGCAGAATACGTGATATTCTATGTTTCCAAGCGTTCTGCATCAACGGTAAGACAGGATTCACTTCCCTGTCCTCGCAATCGTTCTTTCTATCGATAATTGGCACGAATACGTGATATTCTATGTTTCCAAGCGTTCTGCATCAACGGTAAGAAAGGATTCACTTCCCTGTCCGCGAAAACGTTCTTTCTATCGATAATTGGAACGAATACGTGATATTCGATGTTTCCCACCGTTCTGCATCGACGTTAGGTATGGATTCAATTCCCTGCCCTCTCAATCGTTCTTTCTATCGATAATTGGCAGAATAAGTGATATTCTATGTTTCCAAGCGTTCTGCATCAACGGTAAGAAAGGATTCACTTCCCTGTCCTCGCAATCGTTCTTTCTATCGATAATTGGCACGAATACGTGATATTCGATGTTTCCCATCGTTCTGCATTGACGTTAGGTAAGAATTCACTTCCCTGCCCTCGCAATCGTTCTTTCTATCGATAATTGGCAGAATAAGTAATATTCTATGTTTCCAAGCGTTCTGCATCAACGGTAAGAAAGGATTCACTTCCCTGTCCTCGCAATCGTTCTTTCTATCGATAATTGGCACGAATACGTGATATTCGATGTTTCCCATCGTTCTGCATTGACGTTAGGTAAGAATTCACTTCCCTGCCCTCGCAATCGTTCTTTCTATCGATAATTGGCAGAATAAGTAATATTCTATGTTTCCAAGCATTCTGCATCAACGGTAAGAAAGGATTCACTTCCCTGTCCTCGCAATCGTTCTTTCTATCGATAATTGGCACGAATACGTGATATTCTATGTTTCCATGCGTTCTGCATCAACGGTAAGAAAGGATTCACTTCCCTGTCCGCGAAAACGTTCTTTCTATCGATAATTGGAACGAATACGTGATATTCGATGTTTCCCACCGTTCTGCATCGACGTTAGGTATGGATTCACTTCCCTGCCCTCTCAATTGTTCTTTCTATCGATAATTGGCACGAATACGTGATTTTCGATATTTCCCATCGTTCTGCATCGACGTTAGGTATGAATTCACTTCCCTGCCCTCGCAATTGTTCTTTCTATCGATAATTGGCACGAATACGTGATATTCGATGTTTCCCATCGTTCTGCATTGACGTTAGGTAAGAATTCACTCCCCTGCCCTCGCAATCGTTCTTTCTATCGATAATTGGCAGAATAAGTAATATTCTATGTTTCCAAGCGTTCTGCATCAACGGTAAGAAAGGATTCACTTCCCTGTCCTCGCAATCGTTCTTTCTATCGATAATTGGCACGAATACGTGATATTCGATGTTTCCCATCGTTCTGCATCGACGTTAGGTAAGAATTCACTTCCCTGCCCTCGCAATCGTTCTTTCTATCGATAATTGGCAGAATAAGTAATATTCTATGTTTCCAAGCATTCTGCATCAACGGTAAGAAAGGATTCACTTCCCTGTCCTCGCAATCGTTCTTTCTATCGATAATTGGCACGAATACGTGATATTCTATGTTTCCATGCGTTCTGCATCAACGGTAAGAAAGGATTCACTTCCCTGTCCGCGAAAACGTTCTTTCTATCGATAATTGGAACGAATACGTGATATTCGATGTTTCCCACCGTTCTGCATCGACGTTAGGTATGGATTCACTTCCCTGCCCTCTCAATTGTTCTTTCTATCGATAATTGGCACGAATACGTGATTTTCGATATTTCCCATCGTTCTGCATCGACGTTAGGTATGAATTCACTTCCCTGCCCTCGCAATTGTTCTTTCTATCGATAATTGGCACGAATACGTGATATTCGATGTTTCCCATCGTTCTGCATTGACGTTAGGTAAGAATTCACTCCCCTGCCCTCGCAATCGTTCTTTCTATCGATAATTGGCAGAATAAGTGATATTCTATGTTTCCAAGCGTTCTGCATCAACGGTAAGAAAGGATTCACTTCCCTGTCCTCGCAATCGTTCTTTCTATCGATAATTGGCACGAATACGTGATATTCTATGTTTCCAAGCGTTCTGCATCAACGGTAAGAAAGGAATCACTTCCCTGTCCGCGAAAACGTTCTTTCTATCGATAATTGGAACGAATACGGGATATTCGATGTTTCCCACCGTTCTGCATCAACGGTAAGAAAGGATTCACTTCCCTGTCCGCGAAAACGTTCTTTCTATCGATAATTGGAACGAATACGTGATATTCGATGTTTCCCACCGTTCTGCATCGACGTTAGGTATGGATTCACTTCCCTGCCCTCTCAATCGTTCTTTCTATCGATAATTGGCAGAATAAGTGATATTCTATGTTTCCAAGCGTTCTGCATCAACGGTAAGAAAGGATTCACTTCCCTGTCCTCGCAATCGTTCTTTCTATCGATAATTGGCACGAATACGTGATATTCGATGTTTCCCATCGTTCTGCATTGACGTTAGGTAAGAATTCACTTCCCTGCCCTCGCAATCGTTCTTTCTATCGATAATTGGCAGAATAAGTAATATTCTATGTTTCCAAGCGTTCTGCATCAACGGTAAGAAAGGATTCACTTCCCTGTCCTCGCAATCGTTCTTTCTATCGATAATTGGCACGAATACGTGATATTCGATGTTTCCCATCGTTCTGCATTGACGTTAGGTAAGAATTCACTTCCCTGCCCTCGCAATCGTTCTTTCTATCGATAATTGGCAGAATAAGTAATATTCTATGTTTCCAAGCATTCTGCATCAACGGTAAGAAAGGATTCACTTCCCTGTCCTCGCAATCGTTCTTTCTATCGATAATTGGCACGAATACGTGATATTCTATGTTTCCATGCGTTCTGCATCAACGGTAAGAAAGGATTCACTTCCCTGTCCGCGAAAACGTTCTTTCTATCGATAATTGGAACGAATACGTGATATTCGATGTTTCCCACCGTTCTGCATCGACGTTAGGTATGGATTCACTTCCCTGCCCTCTCAATTGTTCTTTCTATCGATAATTGGCACGAATACGTGATTTTCGATATTTCCCATCGTTCTGCATCGACGTTAGGTATGAATTCACTTCCCTGCCCTCGCAATTGTTCTTTCTATCGATAATTGGCACGAATACGTGATATTCGATGTTTCCCATCGTTCTGCATTGACGTTAGGTAAGAATTCACTCCCCTGCCCTCGCAATCGTTCTTTCTATCGATAATTGGCAGAATAAGTGATATTCTATGTTTCCAAGCGTTCTGCATCAACGGTAAGAAAGGATTCACTTCCCTGTCCTCGCAATCGTTCTTTCTATCGATAATTGGCACGAATACGTGATATTCTATGTTTCCAAGCGTTCTGCATCAACGGTAAGAAAGGAATCACTTCCCTGTCCGCGAAAACGTTCTTTCTATCGATAATTGGAACGAATACGGGATATTCGATGTTTCCCACCGTTCTGCATCGACGTTAGGTATGGATTCACTTCCCTGCCCTCTCAATTGTTCTTTCTATCGATAATTGGCACGAATACGTGATTTTCGATATTTCCCATCGTTCTGCATCGACGTTAGGTATGGATTCACTTCCCTGCCCTCTTAATTGTTCTTTCTATCGATAATTGGCACGAATACGTGATATTCGATGTTTCCCATCGTTCTGCATTGACGTTAGGTAAGAATTCACTCCCCTGCCCTCGCAATCGTTCTTTCTATCGATAATTGGCAGAATAAGTGATATTCTATGTTTCCAAGCGTTCTGCATCAACGGTAAGAAAGGATTCACTTCCCTGTCCTCGCAATCGTTCTTTCTATCGATAATTGGCACGAATACGTGATATTCTATGTTTCCAAGCGTTCTGCATCAACGGTAAGAAAGGAATCACTTCCCTGTCCGCGAAAACGTTCTTTCTATCGATAATTGGAACGAATACGGGATATTCGATGTTTCCCACCGTTCTGCATCGACGTTAGGTATGGATTCACTTCCCTGCCCTCTCAATTGTTCTTTCTATCGATAATTGGCACGAATACGTGATTTTCGATATTTCCCATCGTTCTGCATCGACGTTAGGTATGGATTCACTTCCCTGCCCTCTTAATTGTTCTTTCTATCGATAATTGGCACGAATACGTGATATTCGATATTTCCCATCGTTCTGCATCGACGTTAGGTAACAATTCACTTCCCTGCCCTCGCAATCGTTCTTTCTATCGATAATTGGCAGAATACGTGATATTTTATGTTTCCAAGCGTTCTGCATCAACGGTAAGAAAGGATTCACTTCCCTGCCCTCGCAATCGCTCCTTCTATCCATAATTTGCACGAATACGTGATATTCGATTTTCTTAAGCTCTCTGCATCTACGTTAGGTAAGAATTGTCTTCCCTGCCCTCGCAATCGTTCTTTCTATCGATAATTGGCAGAATAAGTGATATTCTATGTTTCCAAGCGTTCTGCATCAACGGTAAGAAAGGATTCACTTCCCTGTCCGCGAAAACGTTCTTTCTATCGATAATTGGAACGAATACGTGATATTCGATGTTTCCCATCGTTCTGCATCGACGTTAGGTATGGATTCACTTCCCTGCCCTCTTAATTGTTCTTTCTATCGATAATTGGCACGAATACGTGATATTCGATATTTCCCATCGTTCTGCATCGACGTTAGGTAAGAATTCAATTCCCTGCCCTCGCAATCGTTCTTTCTATCGATAATTGGCACGAATACCTGATATTCGATGTTTCCCACCGTTCTGCATCGATGGTAGGCAAGAATTCACTTCCCTGCCCTCGCAATCGTTCTTTCTATTCGATAATTGGCACGAATACGTGATATTCTATGTTTCCAAGCGTTCTTACATCAACGGTAAGAAAGGATTCACATCCCTGTCCGCGCAAACGTTCTTTCTATCGATAATTGGAACGAATACGTGATATTCGATGTTTCCCACCGTTCTGCATCGACGTTAGGTAAGAATTCACTTCCCTGCCCTCGCAATCGTTCTTTCTATCGATAATTGGCAGAATACGTGATATTCTATGTTTCCAAGCGTTCTGCATCAACGTTAAGAAAGGATTCACTTCCCTGCCCTCGCAATCGTTCTTTCTATCGATAATTGGCACGAATACGTGATATGCGATGTTTCCCATCGTTCTGCATCGACGTTAGGTAAGAATTCACTTCCCTGCCCTCGCAATCGTTCTTTCTATCGATAATTGGCACGAATACGTGATATTCGATGTTTCCCACCGTTCTGCATCGATGGTAGGCAAGAATTCCCTTCCCTGCCCTCGCAATCGCTCCTTCTATCCATAATTTGCACGAATACGTGATATTCGATGTTCTTAAGCGTTCTGCATCGACGTTAGGTATGAATTCACTTCCCTGCCCTCGCAATTGTTCTTTCTATCGATAATTGGCACAAATACGTGATATTCGATGTTTCCCACCGTTCTGCATCGACGTTAGGTAAGAATTCACTTCCCTGCCCTCGCAATCGTTCTTTCTATCGATAATTGACAGAATACGTGATATTCTATGTTTCCAAGCGTTCTGCATCAACGGTAAGAAAGGAATCACTTCCCTGTCCGCGAAAACGTTCTTTCTATCGATAATTGGAACGAATACGTGATATTCGATGTTTCCCACCGTTCTGCATCGACGTTAGGTATGGATTCACTTCCCTGCCCTCTCAATTGTTCTTTCTATCGATAATTGGCACGAATACGTGATTTTCGATATTTCCCATCGTTCTGCATCGACGTTAGGTATGGATTCACTTCCCTGCCCTCTTATTTGTTCTTTCTATCGATAATTGGCACGAATACGTGATATTCGATATTTCCCATCGTTCTGCATCGACGTTAGGTAACAATTCACTTCCCTGCCCTCGCAATCGTTCTTTCTATCGATAATTGGCAGAATACGTGATATTTTATGTTTCCAAGCGTTCTGCATCAACGGTAAGAAAGGATTCACTTCCCTGCCCTCGCAATCGCTCCTTCTATCCATAATTTGCATGAATACGTGATATTCGATTTTCTTAAGCTCTCTGCATCTACGTTAGGTAAGAATTGTCTTCCCTGCCCTCGCAATCATTCTTTCTATCGATAATTGGCAGAATAAGTGATATTCTATGTTTCCAAGCGTTCTGCATCAACGGTAAGAAAGGATTCACTTCCCTGTCCGCGAAAACGTTCTTTCTATCGATAATTGGAACGAATACGTGATATTCGATGTTTCCCATCGTTCTGCATCGACGTTAGGTATGGATTCACTTCCCTGCCCTCTTAATTGTTCTTTCTATCGATAATTGGCACGAATACGTGATATTCGATATTTCCCATCGTTCTGCATCGACGTTAGGTAAGAATTCAATTCCCTGCCCTCGCAATCGTTCTTTCTATCGATAATTGGCACGAATACCTGATATTCGATGTTTCCCACCGTTCTGCATCGATGGTAGGCAAGAATTCACTTCCCTGCCCTCGCAATCGTTCTTTCTATTCGATAATTGGCACGAATACGTGATATTCTATGTTTCCAAGCGTTCTTACATCAACGGTAAGAAAGGATTCACATCCCTATCCGCGCAAACGTTCTTTCTATCGATAATTGGAACGAATACGTGATATTCGATGTTTCCCACCGTTCTGCATCGACGTTAGGTAAGAATTCACTTCCCTGCCCTCGCAATCGTTCTTTCTATCGATAATTGGCAGAATACGTGATATTCTATGTTTCCAAGCGTTCTGCATCAACGTTAAGAAAGGATTCACTTCCCTGCCCTCGCAATCGTTCTTTCTATCGATAATTGGCACGAATACGTGATATGCGATGTTTCCCATCGTTCTGCATCGACGTTAGGTAAGAATTCACTTCCCTGCCCTCGCAATCGTTCTTTCTATCGATAATTGGCACGAATACGTGATATTCGATGTTTCCCACCGTTCTGCATCGATGGTAGGCAAGAATTCCCTTCCCTGCCCTCGCAATCGCTCCTTCTATCCATAATTTGCACGAATACGTGATATTCGATGTTCTTAAGCGTTCTGCATCGACGTTAGGTATGAATTCACTTCCCTGCCCTCGCAATTGTTCTTTCTATCGATAATTGGCACAAATACGTGATATTCGATGTTTCCCACCGTTCTGCATCGACGTTAGGTAAGAATTCACTTCCCTGCCCTCGCAATCGTTCTTTCTATCGATAATTGACAGAATACGTGATATTCTATGTTTCCAAGCGTTCTGCATCAACGTTAAGAAAGGATTCACATCCCTGCCCTCGCAATCGTTCTTTCTATCGATAATTGGCACGAATACGTGATATGCGATGTTTCCCATCGTTCTGCATCGACGTTAGGTAAGAATTCACTTCTCTGCCCTCGCAATCGTTCTTTCTATCGATAATTGGCAGAATACGTGATATTCTATGTTTCCAAGCGTTCTGCATCAACGGTAAGAAAGGATTCACTTCCCTGCCCTCGCAATCACTCCTTCTATCCATAATTTGCACGAATACATGATATTCGATTTTCTTAAGGTCTCTGCATCTACGTTAGGTATGAATTGTCATAGATAGAAAGAATTGTCTGCAATCGTTCTTTCTATCGATAATTGGCAGAATACGTGATATTCTATGTTTCCAAGCGTTCTGCATCAACGGTAAGACAGGATTCACTTACCTGTCCTCGCAATCGTTCTTTCTATCGATAATCGGCACGAATACGTGATATGCGATGTTTCCCATCGTTCTGCGTCGATGGTAGGCAAGGATTCCCTTCCCTGCCCTCGCAATCGCTCCTTCTATCCATAATTTGCACGAATAGGTGATATTCGATGTTCTTAAGCGTTCTGAATCGACGTTAGGTATGAATTCACTTCCCTGCCCTCGCAATTGTTCTTTCTATCGATAATTGGCACGAATACGTTATATTCGATGTTTCCCACCGTTCTGCATCGACGTTAGGTAAGAATTCACTTCCCTGCCCTCGCAATCGTTCTTTCTATCGATAATTGACAGAATACGTGATATTCTATGTTTCCAAGCGTTCTGCATCAACGGTAAGAAAGGATTCACTTCCCTGCCCTCGCAATCGCTCCTTCTATCCATAATTTGCACGAATACGTGATATTCGATTTTCTTAAGCTCTCTGCATCTACGTTAGGTAAGAAATGTCATAGATAGAAAGAATTGTCTGCAATCGTTCTTTCTATCGATAATTGGCAGGAATACGTGATATTCTATGTTTCCAAGCGTTCTGCATCAACGGTAAGACAGGATTCACTTCCCTGTCCTCGCAATCGTTGTTTCTATCGATAATTGGCACGAATACGTGATATGCGAGGTTTCCCATCGTTCTGCATCGATGGTAGGCATGGATTCCCTTCCCTGCCCTCGCAATCGCTCCTTCTATCCATAATTTGCACGAATACGTGTTATTCGATGTTCTTAAGCGTTCTGCATCGACGTTAGGTATGAATTCACTTCCCTGCCCTCGCAATTGTTCTTTCTATCGATAATTGGCACGAATACGTTATATTCGATGTTTCCCACCGTTCTGCATCGACGTTAGGTAAGAATTCACTTCCCTGCCCTCGCAATCGTTCTTTCTATCGATAATTGACAGAATACGTGATATTCTATGTTTCCAAGCGTTCTGCATCAACGGTAAGAAAGGATTCACTTCCCTGCCCTCGCAATCGCTCCTTCTATCCATAATTTGCACGAATACGTGATATTCGATTTTCTTAAGCTCTCTGCATCTACGTTAGGTAAGAAATGTCATAGATAGAAAGAATTGTCTGCAATCGTTCTTTCTATCGATAATTGGCAGGAATACGTGATATTCTATGTTTCCAAGCGTTCTGCATCAACGGTAAGACAGGATTCACTTCCCTGTCCTCGCAATCGTTCTTTCTATCGATAATCGGCACGAATACGTGATATGCGATGTTTCCCATCGTTCTGCATCGATGGTAGGCAAGGATTCCCTTCCCTGCCCTCGCAATCGCTCCTTCTATCCATAATTTGCACGAATACGTGATATTCGATTTTCTTAAGCTCTCTGCATCTACATTAGGTAAGAATTGTCATAGATAGAAAGAATTGTCTACAATCGTTCTTTCTATCGATAATTGGCAGAATACGTGATATTCTATGTTTCCCATCGTTCTGCATCGATGGTAGGCAAGGATTCCCTTCCCTGCCCTCGCAATCGCTCCTTCTATCCATAATTTGCACGAATACGTGATATTCGATGTTCTTAAGCGTTCTGCATCGACGTTAGGTATGAATTCATTTCCCTGCCCTCGCAATTGTTCTTGCTATCGATAATTGGCAGAATACGTGATATTCTATGTTTCCAAGCGTTCTGCATCAACGGTAAGAAAGGATTCACTTCCCTGCCCTCGCAATCGCTCCTTCTATCCATAATTTGCACGAATACATGATATTCGATTTTCTTAAGCTCTCTGCATCTACGTTAGGTAAGAATTGTCATAGATAGAAAGAATTGTCTGCAATCGTTCTTTCTATCGATAATCGGCACGAATACGTGATATGCGATGTTTCCCATCGTTCTGCATCGATGGTAGGCAAGGATTCCCTTCCCTGCCCTCGCAATCGCTCCTTCTATCCATAATTTGCACGAATACGTGATATTCGATGTTCTTAAGCGTTCTGCATCGACGTTAGGTATGAATTCATTTCCCTGCCCTCGCAATTGTTCTTTCTATCGATAATTGGCACAAATACGTGATATTCGATGTTTCCCACCGTTCTGCATCGACGTTAGGTAAGAATTCACTTCCCTGCCCTCGCAATCGTTCTTTCTATCGATAATTGACAGAATACGTGATATTCTATGTTTCCAAGCGTTCTGCATCAACGTTAAGAAAGGATTCACATCCCTGCCCTCGCAATCGTTCTTTCTATCGATAATTGGCACGAATACGTGATATGCGATGTTTCCCATCGTTCTGCATCGACGTTAGGTAAGAATTCACTTCTCTGCCCTCGCAATCGTTCTTTCTATCGATAATTGGCAGAATACGTGATATTCTATGTTTCCAAGCGTTCTGCATCAACGGTAAGAAAGGATTCACTTCCCTGCCCTCGCAATCACTCCTTCTATCCATAATTTGCACGAATACATGATATTCGATTTTCTTAAGGTCTCTGCATCTACGTTAGGTATGAATTGTCATAGATAGAAAGAATTGTCTGCAATCGTTCTTTCTATCGATAATTGGCAGAATACGTGATATTCTATGTTTCCAAGCGTTCTGCATCAACGGTAAGACAGGATTCACTTACCTGTCCTCGCAATCGTTCTTTCTATCGATAATCGGCACGAATACGTGATATGCGATGTTTCCCATCGTTCTGCGTCGATGATAGGCAAGGATTCCCTTCCCTGCCCTCGCAATCGCTCCTTCTATCCATAATTTGCACGAATAGGTGATATTCGATGTTCTTAAGCGTTCTGAATCGACGTTAGGTATGAATTCACTTCCCTGCCCTCGCAATTGTTCTTTCTATCGATAATTGGCACGAATACGTTATATTCGATGTTTCCCACCGTTCTGCATCGACGTTAGGTAAGAATTCACTTCCCTGCCCTCGCAATCGTTCTTTCTATCGATAATTGACAGAATACGTGATATTCTATGTTTCCAAGCGTTCTGCATCAACGGTAAGAAAGGATTCACTTCCCTGCCCTCGCAATCGCTCCTTCTATCCATAATTTGCACGAATACGTGATATTCGATTTTCTTAAGCTCTCTGCATCTACGTTAGGTAAGAAATGTCATAGATAGAAAGAATTGTCTGCAATCGTTCTTTCTATCGATAATTGGCAGGAATACGTGATATTCTATGTTTCCAAGCGTTCTGCATCAACGGTAAGACAGGATTCACTTCCCTGTCCTCGCAATCGTTGTTTCTATCGATAATTGGCACGAATACGTGATATGCGAGGTTTCCCATCGTTCTGCATCGATGGTAGGCATGGATTCCCTTCCCTGCCCTCGCAATCGCTCCTTCTATCCATAATTTGCACGAATACGTGTTATTCGATGTTCTTAAGCGTTCTGCATCGACGTTAGGTATGAATTCACTTCCCTGCCCTCGCAATTGTTCTTTCTATCGATAATTGGCACGAATACGTTATATTCGATGTTTCCCACCGTTCTGCATCGACGTTAGGTAAGAATTCACTTCCCTGCCCTCGCAATCGTTCTTTCTATCGATAATTGACAGAATACGTGATATTCTATGTTTCCAAGCGTTCTGCATCAACGGTAAGAAAGGATTCACTTCCCTGCCCTCGCAATCGCTCCTTCTATCCATAATTTGCACGAATACGTGATATTCGATTTTCTTAAGCTCTCTGCATCTACGTTAGGTAAGAAATGTCATAGATAGAAAGAATTGTCTGCAATCGTTCTTTCTATCGATAATTGGCAGGAATACGTGATATTCTATGTTTCCAAGCGTTCTGCATCAACGGTAAGACAGGATTCACTTCCCTGTCCTCGCAATCGTTCTTTCTATCGATAATCGGCACGAATACGTGATATGCGATGTTTCCCATCGTTCTGCATCGATGGTAGGCAAGGATTCCCTTCCCTGCCCTCGCAATCGCTCCTTCTATCCATAATTTGCACGAATACGTGATATTCGATTTTCTTAAGCTCTCTGCATCTACGTTAGGTAAGAATTGTCATAGATAGAAAGAATTGTCTACAATCGTTCTTTCTATCGATAATTGGCAGAATACGTGATATTCTATGTTTCCCATCGTTCTGCATCGATGGTAGGCAAGGATTCCCTTCCCTGCCCTCGCAATCGCTCCTTCTATCCATAATTTGCACGAATACGTGATATTCGATGTTCTTAAGCGTTCTGCATCGACGTTAGGTATGAATTCATTTCCCTGCCCTCGCAATTGTTCTTGCTATCGATAATTGGCAGAATACGTGATATTCTATGTTTCCAAGCGTTCTGCATCAACGGTAAGAAAGGATTCACTTCCCTGCCCTCGCAATCGCTCCTTCTATCCATAATTTGCACGAATACATGATATTCGATTTTCTTAAGCTCTCTGCATCTACGTTAGGTAAGAATTGTCATAGATAGAAAGAATTGTCTGCAATCGTTCTTTCTATCGATAATCGGCACGAATACGTGATATGCGATGTTTCCCATCGTTCTGCATCGATGGTAGGCAAGGATTCCCTTCCCTGCCCTCGCAATCGCTCCTTCTATCCATAATTTGCACGAATACGTGATATTCGATGTTCTTAAGCGTTCTGCATCGACGTTAGGTATGAATTCATTTCCCTGCCCTCGCAATTGTTCTTTCTATCGATAATTGGCACGAATACGTGATATTCGATGTTTCCCACCGTTCTGCATCGACGTTAGGTAAGAATTCACTTCCCTGCCCTCGCAATCGTTCTTTCTACCGGTAATTGGCAGAATACGTGATATTCTATGTTTCCAAGCGATCTGCATCAACGGTAAGGAAGGATTCACTTCCCTGCCCTCGCAATCCCTCCTTCTATCCATAATTTGCACGAATACATGATATTCGATTTTCTTAAGCTCTCTGCATCTACGTTAGGTAAGAATTGTCATAGATAGAAAGAATTGTCTGCAATCGTTCTTTCTATCGATAATTGGCAGAATACGTGATATTCTATGTTTCCAAGCGTTCTGCATCAACGGTAAGACAGGATTCACTTCCCTGTCCTCGCAATCGTTCTTTCTATCGATAATCGGCACGAATACGTGATATGCGATGTTTCCCATCGTTCTGCATCGATGGTAGGCAAGGATTCCCTTCCCTGCCCTCGCAATCGCTCCTTCTATCCATAATTTGCACGAATACGTGATATTCGATGTTCTTAAGCGTTCTGCATCGACGTTAGGTATGAATTCACTTCCCTGCCCTCGCAATTGTTCTTTCTATCGATAATTGGCAGAATACGTGATATTCTATGTTTCCAAGCGTTCTGCATCAACGGTAAGAAAGGATTCACTTCCCTGCCCTCGCAATCGCTCCTTCTATCCATAATTTGCACGAATACGTGATATTCGATTTTCTTAAGCTCTCTGCATCTACATTAGGTAAGAATTGTCATAGATAGAAAGAATTGTCTACAATCGTTCTTTCTATCGATAATTGGCAGAATACGTGATATTCTATGTTTCCCATCGTTCTGCATCGATGGTAGGCAAGGATTCCCTTCCCTGCCCTCGCAATCGCTCCTTCTATCCATAATTTGCACGAATACGTGATATTCGATGTTCTTAAGCGTTCTGCATCGACGTTAGGTATGAATTCATTTCCCTGCCCTCGCAATTGTTCTTGCTATCGATAATTGGCAGAATACGTGATATTCTATGTTTCCAAGCGTTCTGCATCAACGGTAAGAAAGGATTCACTTCCCTGCCCTCGCAATCGCTCCTTCTATCCATAATTTGCACGAATACATGATATTCGATTTTCTTAAGCTCTCTGCATCTACGTTAGGTAAGAATTGTCATAGATAGAAAGAATTGTCTGCAATCGTTCTTTCTATCGATAATCGGCACGAATACGTGATATGCGATGTTTCCCATCGTTCTGCATCGATGGTAGGCAAGGATTCCCTTCCCTGCCCTCGCAATCGCTCCTTCTATCCATAATTTGCACGAATACGTGATATTCGATGTTCTTAAGCGTTCTGCATCGACGTTAGGTATGAATTCATTTCCCTGCCCTCGCAATTGTTCTTTCTATCGATAATTGGCACG
Organism: Nomada fabriciana; assembly: GCA_907165295.1. NCBI lineage: Eukaryota > Metazoa > Arthropoda > Insecta > Hymenoptera > Apidae > Nomada > Nomada fabriciana. Next base: position 92,726 of record CAJRBH010000112.1, on the reverse strand, counting down.
AATACGTGATATTCGATGTTTCCCACCGTTCTGCATCGACGTTAGGTAAGAATTCACTTCCCTGCCCTCGCAATCGTTCTTTCTACCGGTAATTGGCAGAATACGTGATATTCTATGTTTCCAAGCGATCTGCATCAACGGTAAGGAAGGATTCACTTCCCTGCCCTCGCAATCCCTCCTTCTATCCATAATTTGCACGAATACATGATATTCGATTTTCTTAAGCTCTCTGCATCTACGTTAGGTAAGAATTGTCATAGATAGAAAGAATTGTCTGCAATCGTTCTTTCTATCGATAATTGGCAGAATACGTGATATTCTATGTTTCCAAGCGTTCTGCATCAACGGTAAGACAGGATTCACTTCCCTGTCCTCGCAATCGTTCTTTCTATCGATAATCGGCACGAATACGTGATATGCGATGTTTCCCATCGTTCTGCATCGATGGTAGGCAAGGATTCCCTTCCCTGCCCTCGCAATCGCTCCTTCTATCCATAATTTGCACGAATACGTGATATTCGATGTTCTTAAGCGTTCTGCATCGACGTTAGGTATGAATTCACTTCCCTGCCCTCGCAATTGTTCTTTCTATCGATAATTGGCAGAATACGTGATATTCTATGTTTCCAAGCGTTCTGCATCAACGGTAAGAAAGGATTCACTTCCCTGCCCTCGCAATCGCTCCTTCTATCCATAATTTGCACGAATACATGATATTCGATTTTCTTAAGCTCTCTGCATCTACGTTAGGTAAGAATTGTCATAGATAGAAAGAATTGTCTGCAATCGTTCTTTCTATCGATAATCGGCACGAATACGTGATATGCGATGTTTCCCATCGTTCTGCATCGATGGTAGGCAAGGATTCCCTTCCCTGCCCTCGCAATCGCTCCTTCTATCCATAATTTGCACGAATACGTGTTATTCGATGTTCTTAAGCGTTCTGCATCGACGTTAGGTATGAATTCACTTCCTGCCCTCGCAATTGTTCTTTCTATCGATAATTGGCACGAATACGTGATATTCGATGTTTCCCACCGTTCTGCATCGATGTTAGGTAAGAATTCACTTCCCTGCCCTCGCAATCGTTCTTTCTATCGGTAATTGGCAGAATACGTGATATTCTATGTTTCCAAGCGATCTGCATCAACGGTAAGAAAGGATTCACTCCCCTGCCCTCGCAATCGCTCCTTCTATCCATAATTTGCACGAATACATGATATTCGATTTTCTTAAGCTCTCTGCATCTACGTTAGGTAAGAATTGTCATAGATAGAAAGAATTGTCTGCAATCGTTCTTTCTATCGATAATCGGCACGAATACGTGATATGCGATGTTTCCCATCGTTCTGCATCGATGGTAGGCAAGGATTCCCTTCCCTGCCCTCGCAATCGCTCCTTCTATCCATAATTTGCACGAATACGTGATATTCGATGTTCTTAAGCGTTCTGCATCGACGTTAGGTATGAATTCACTTCCCTGCCCTCGCAATTGTTCTTTCTATCGATAATTGGCACGAATACGTGATATTCGATGTTTCCCACCGTTCTGCATCGACGTTAGGTAAGAATTCACTTCCCTGCCCTGGCAATCGTTCTTTCTATCGGTAATTGGCAGAATACGAGATATTCTATGTTTCCAAGCGATCTGCATCAACGGTAAGGAAGGATTCACTTCCCTGCCCTCGCAATCGCTCCTTCTATCCATAATTTGCACGAATACATGATATTCGATTTTCTTAAGCTCTCTGCATCTACGTTAGGTAAGAATTGTCATAGATAGAAAGAATTGTCTGCAATCGTTCTTTCTATCGATAATTGGCAGAATACGTGATATTCTATGTTTCCAAGCGATCTGCATCAACGGTAAGACAGGATTCACTTCCCTGTCCTCGCAATCGTTCTTTCTATCGATAATCGGCACGAATACGTGATATGCGATGTTTCCCATCGTTCTGCATCGATGGTAGGCAAGGATTCCCTTCCCTGCCCTCGCAATCGCTCCTTCTATCCATAATTTGCACGAATACGTGATATTCGATGTTCTTAAGCGTTCTGCATCGACGTTAGGTATGAATTCACTTCCCTGCCCTCGCAATGGTTCTTTCTATCGATAATTGGCAGAATACGTGATATTCTATGTTTCCAAGCGTTCTGCATCAACGGTAAGAAAGGATTCACTTCCCTGCCCTCGCAATCGCTCCTTCTATCCATAATTTGCACGAATACATGATATTCGATTTTCTTAAGCTCTCTGCATCTACGTTAGGTAAGAATTGTCATAGATAGAAAGAATTGTCTGCAATCGTTCTTTCTATCGATAATTGGCAGAATACGTGATATTCTATGTTTCCAAGCGATCTGCATCAACGGTAAGACAGGATTCACTTCCCTGTCCTCGCAATCGTTCTTTCTATCGATAATCGGCACGAATACGTGATATGCGATGTTTCCCATCGTTCTGCATCGATGGTAGGCAAGGATTCCCTTCCCTGCCCTCGCAATCGCTCCTTCTATCCATAATTTGCACGAATACGTGATATTCGATGTTCTTAAGCGTTCTGCATCGACGTTAGGTATGAATTCATTTCCCTGCCCTCGCAATTGTTCTTTCTATCGATAATTGGCACGAATACGTGATATTCGATGTTTCCCACCGTTCTGCATCGACGTTAGGTAAGAATTCACTTCCCTGCCCTCGCAATCGTTCTTTCTACCGGTAATTGGCAGAATACGTGATATTCTATGTTTCCAAGCGATCTGCATCAACGGTAAGGAAGGATTCACTTCCCTGCCCTCGCAATCCCTCCTTCTATCCATAATTTGCACGAATACATGATATTCGATTTTCTTAAGCTCTCTGCATCTACGTTAGGTAAGAATTGTCATAGATAGAAAGAATTGTCTGCAATCGTTCTTTCTATCGATAATTGGCAGAATACGTGATATTCTATGTTTCCAAGCGTTCTGCATCAACGGTAAGACAGGATTCACTTCCCTGTCCTCGCAATCGTTCTTTCTATCGATAATCGGCACGAATACGTGATATGCGATGTTTCCCATCGTTCTGCATCGATGGTAGGCAAGGATTCCCTTCCCTGCCCTCGCAATCGCTCCTTCTATCCATAATTTGCACGAATACGTGATATTCGATGTTCTTAAGCGTTCTGCATCGACGTTAGGTATGAATTCACTTCCCTGCCCTCGCAATTGTTCTTTCTATCGATAATTGGCAGAATACGTGATATTCTATGTTTCCAAGCGTTCTGCATCAACGGTAAGAAAGGATTCACTTCCCTGCCCTCGCAATCGCTCCTTCTATCCATAATTTCCACGAATACATGATATTCGATTTTCTTAAGCTCTCTGCATCTACGTTAGGTAAGAATTGTCATAGATAGAAAGAATTGTCTGCAATCGTTCTTTCTATCGATAATCGGCACGAATACGTGATATGCGATGTTTCCCATCGTTCTGCATCGATGGTAGGCAAGGATTCCCTTCCCTGCCCTCGCAATCGCTCCTTCTATCCATAATTTGCACGAATACGTGTTATTCGATGTTCTTAAGCGTTCTGCATCGACGTTAGGTATGAATTCACTTCCTGCCCTCGCAATTGTTCTTTCTATCGATAATTGGCACGAATACGTGATATTCGATGTTTCCCACCGTTCTGCATCGATGTTAGGTAAGAATTCACTTCCCTGCCCTCGCAATCGTTCTTTCTATCGGTAATTGGCAGAATACGTGATATTCTATGTTTCCAAGCGATCTGCATCAACGGTAAGAAAGGATTCACTCCCCTGCCCTCGCAATCGCTCCTTCTATCCATAATTTGCACGAATACATGATATTCGATTTTCTTAAGCTCTCTGCATCTACGTTAGGTAAGAATTGTCATAGATAGAAAGAATTGTCTGCAATCGTTCTTTCTATCGATAATCGGCACGAATACGTGATATGCGATGTTTCCCATCGTTCTGCATCGATGGTAGGCAAGGATTCCCTTCCCTGCCCTCGCAATCGCTCCTTCTATCCATAATTTGCACGAATACGTGATATTCGATGTTCTTAAGCGTTCTGCATCGACGTTAGGTATGAATTCACTTCCCTGCCCTCGCAATTGTTCTTTCTATCGATAATTGGCACGAATACGTGATATTCGATGTTTCCCACCGTTCTGCATCGACGTTAGGTAAGAATTCACTTCCCTGCCCTGGCAATCGTTCTTTCTATCGGTAATTGGCAGAATACGAGATATTCTATGTTTCCAAGCGATCTGCATCAACGGTAAGGAAGGATTCACTTCCCTGCCCTCGCAATCGCTCCTTCTATCCATAATTTGCACGAATACATGATATTCGATTTTCTTAAGCTCTCTGCATCTACGTTAGGTAAGAATTGTCATAGATAGAAAGAATTGTCTGCAATCGTTCTTTCTATCGATAATTGGCAGAATACGTGATATTCTATGTTTCCAAGCGATCTGCATCAACGGTAAGACAGGATTCACTTCCCTGTCCTCGCAATCGTTCTTTCTATCGATAATCGGCACGAATACGTGATATGCGATGTTTCCCATCGTTCTGCATCGATGGTAGGCAAGGATTCCCTTCCCTGCCCTCGCAATCGCTCCTTCTATCCATAATTTGCACGAATACGTGATATTCGATGTTCTTAAGCGTTCTGCATCGACGTTAGGTATGAATTCACTTCCCTGCCCTCGCAATGGTTCTTTCTATCGATAATTGGCAGAATACGTGATATTCTATGTTTCCAAGCGTTCTGCATCAACGGTAAGAAAGGATTCACTTCCCTGCCCTCGCAATCGCTCCTTCTATCCATAATTTGCACGAATACATGATATTCGATTTTCTTAAGCTCTCTGCATCTACGTTAGGTAAGAATTGTCATAGATAGAAAGAATTGTCTGCAATCGTTCTTTCTATCGATAATTGGCAGAATACGTGATATTCTATGTTTCCAAGCGTTCTGCATCAACGGTAAGACAGGATTCACTTCCCTGTCCTCGCAATCGTTCTTTCTATCGATAATCGGCACGAATACGTGATATGCGATGTTTCCCATCGTTCTGCATCGATGGTAGGCAAGGATTCCCTTCCCTGCCCTCGCAATCGCTCCTTCTATCCATAATTTGCACGAATACGTGATATTCGATGTTCTTAAGCGTTCTGCATCGACGTTAGGTATGAATTCACTTCCCTGCCCTCGCAATTGTTCTTTCTATCGATAATTGGCAGAATACGTGATATTCTATGTTTCCAAGCGTTCTGCATCAACGGTAAGAAAGGATTCACTTCCCTGCCCTCGCAATCGCTCCTTCTATCCATAATTTGCACGAATACATGATATTCGATTTTCTTAAGCTCTCTGCATCTACGTTAGGTAAGAATTGTCATAGATAGAAAGAATTGTCTGCAATCGTTCTTTCTATCGATAATTGGCAGAATACGTGATATTCTATGTTTCCAAGCGTTCTGCATCAACGGTAAGACAGGATTCACTTCCCTGTCCTCGCAATCGTTCTTTCTATCGATAATCGGCACGAATACGTGATATGCGATGTTTCCCATCGTTCTGCATCGATGGTAGGCAAGGATTCCCTTCCCTGCCCTCGCAATCGCTCCTTCTATCCATAATTTGCACGAATACGTGATATTCGATGTTCTTAAGCGTTCTGCATCGACGTTAGGTATGAATTCACTTCCCTGCCCTCGCAATTGTTCTTTCTATCGATAATTGGCAGAATACGTGATATTCTATGTTTCCAAGCGTTCTGCATCAACGGTAAGAAAGGATTCACTTCCCTGCCCTCGCAATCGCTCCTTCTATCCATAATTTGCACGAATACATGATATTCGATTTTCTTAAGCTCTCTGCATCTACGTTAGGTAAGAATTGTCATAGATAGAAAGAATTGTCTGCAATCGTTCTTTCTATCGATAATTGGCAGAATACGTGATATTCTATGTTTCCAAGCGTTCTGCATCAACGGTAAGACAGGATTCACTTCCCTGTCCTCGCAATCGTTCTTTCTATCGATAATCGGCACGAATACGTGATATGCGATGTTTCCCATCGTTCTGCATCGATGGTAGGCAAGGATTCCCTTCCCTGCCCTCGCAATCGCTCCTTCTATCCATAATTTGCACGAATACGTGATATTCGATGTTCTTAAGCGTTCTGCATCGACGTTAGGTATGAATTCACTTCCCTGCCCTCGCAATCGTTCTTTCTATCGATAATTGGCAGAATACGTGATATTCTATGTTTCCAAGCGTTCTGCATCAACGGTAAGAAAGGATTCACTTCCCTGCCCTCGCAATCGCTCCTTCTATCCATAATTTGCACGAATACATGATATTCGATTTTCTTAAGCTCTCTGCATCTACGTTAGGTAAGAATTGTCATAGATAGAAAGAATTGTCTGCAATCGTTCTTTCTATCGATAATTGGCAGAATACGTGATATTCTATGTTTCCAAGCGTTCTGCATCAACGGTAAGACAGGATTCACTTCCCTGTCCTCGCAATCGTTCTTTCTATCGATAATCGGCACGAATACGTGATATGCGATGTTTCCCATCGTTCTGCATCGATGGTAGGCAAGGATTCCCTTCCCTGCCCTCGCAATCGCTCCTTCTATCCATAATTTGCACGAATACGTGATATTCGATGTTCTTAAGCGTTCTGCATCGACGTTAGGTATGAATTCACTTCCCTGCCCTCGCAATTGTTCTTTCTATCGATAATTGGCAGAATACGTGATATTCTATGTTTCCAAGCGTTCTGCATCAACGGTAAGAAAGGATTCACTTCCCTGCCCTCGCAATCGCTCCTTCTATCCATAATTTGCACGAATACATGATATTCGATTTTCTTAAGCTCTCTGCATCTACGTTAGGTAAGAATTGTCATAGATAGAAAGAATTGTCTGCAATCGTTCTTTCTATCGATAATCGGCACGAATACGTGATATGCGATGTTTCCCATCGTTCTGCATCGATGGTAGGCAAGGATTCCCTTCCCTGCCCTCGCAATCGCTCCTTCTATCCATAATTTGCACGAATACGTGTTATTCGATGTTCTTAAGCGTTCTGCATCGACGTTAGGTATGAATTCACTTCCCTGCCCTCGCAATTGTTCTTTCTATCGATAATTGGCACGAATACGTGATATTCGATGTTTCCCACCGTTCTGCATCGATGTTAGGTAAGAATTCACTTCCCTGCCCTCGCAATCGTTCTTTCTATCGGTAATTGGCAGAATACGTGATATTCTATGTTTCCAAGCGATCTGCATCAACGGTAAGAAAGGATTCACTCCCCTGCCCTCGCAATCGCTCCTTCTATCCATAATTTGCACGAATACATGATATTCGATTTTCTTAAGCTCTCTGCATCTACGTTAGGTAAGAATTGTCATAGATAGAAAGAATTGTCTGCAATCGTTCTTTCTATCGATAATCGGCACGAATACGTGATATGCGATGTTTCCCATCGTTCTGCATCGATGGTAGGCAAGGATTCCCTTCCCTGCCCTCGCAATCGCTCCTTCTATCCATAATTTGCACGAATACGTGATATTCGATGTTCTTAAGCGTTCTGCATCGACGTTAGGTATGAATTCACTTCCCTGCCCTCGCAATTGTTCTTTCTATCGATAATTGGCACGAATACGTGATATTCGATGTTTCCCACCGTTCTGCATCGACGTTAGGTAAGAATTCACTTCCCTGCCCTGGCAATCGTTCTTTCTATCGGTAATTGGCAGAATACGAGATATTCTATGTTTCCAAGCGATCTGCATCAACGGTAAGGAAGGATTCACTTCCCTGCCCTCGCAATCTCTCCTTCTATCCATAATTTGCACGAATACATGATATTCGATTTTCTTAAGCTCTCTGCATCTACGTTAGGTAAGAATTGTCATAGATAGAAAGAATTGTCTGCAATCGTTCTTTCTATCGATAATTGGCAGAATACGTGATATTCTATGTTTCCAAGCGTTCTGCATCAACGGTAAGACAGGATTCACTTCCCTGTCCTCGCAATCGTTCTTTCTATCGATAATCGGCACGAATACGTGATATGCGATGTTTCCCATCGTTCTGCATCGATGGTAGGCAAGGATTCCCTTCCCTGCCCTCGCAATCGCTCCTTCTATCCATAATTTGCACGAATACGTGATATTCGATGTTCTTAAGCGTTCTGCATCGACGTTAGGTATGAATTCACTTCCCTGCCCTCGCAATGGTTCTTTCTATCGATAATTGGCAGAATACGTGATATTCTATGTTTCCAAGCGTTCTGCATCAACGGTAAGAAAGGATTCACTTCCCTGCCCTCGCAATCGCTCCTTCTATCCATAATTTGCACGAATACATGATATTCGATTTTCTTAAGCTCTCTGCATCTACGTTAGGCAAGAATTGTCATAGATAGAAAGAATTGTCTGCAATCGTTCTTTCTATCGAAAATTGGCAGAATACGTGATATTCTATGTTTCCAAGCGTTCTGCATCAACGGTAAGACAGGATTCACTTCCCTGTCCTCGCAATCGTTCTTTCTATCGATAATCGGCACGAATACGTGATATGCGATGTTTCCCATCGTTCTGCATCGATGGTAGGCAAGGATTCCCTTCCCTGCCCTCGCAATCTCTCCTTCTATCCATAATTTGCACGAATACGTGATATTCGATGTTCTTAAGCGTTCTGCATCGACGTTAGGTATGAATTCACTTCCCTGCCCTCGCAATGGTTCTTTCTATCGATAATTGGCAGAATACGTGATATTCTATGTTTCCAAGCGTTCTGCATCAACGGTAAGAAAGGATTCACTTCCCTGCCCTCGCAATCGCTCCTTCTATCCATAATTTGCACGAATACATGATATTCGATTTTCTTAAGCTCTCTGCATCTACGTTAGGCAAGAATTGTCATAGATAGAAAGAATTGTCTGCAATCGTTCTTTCTATCGAAAATTGGCAGAATACGTGATATTCTATGTTTCCAAGCGTTCTGCATCAACGGTAAGACAGGATTCACTTCCCTGTCCTCGCAATCGTTCTTTCTATCGATAATCGGCACGAATACGTGATATTCGATGTTTCCCACCGTTCTGCATCGACGTTAGGTAAGAATTCACTTCCCTGCCCTCGCAATCGTTCTTTCTATCGGTAATTGGCAGAATACGTGATATTCTATGTTTCCAAGCGTTCTGCATCAACGGTAAGACAGGATTCACTTCCCTGTCCTCGCAATCGTTCTTTCTATCGATAATCGGCACGAATACGTGATATTCGATGTTTCCCACCGTTCTGCATCGACGTTAGGTAAGAATTCACTTCCCTGCCCTCGCAATCGTTCTTTCTATCGGTAATTGGCAGAATACGTGATATTCTATGTTTCCAAGCGTTCTGCATCAACGGTAAGAAAGGATTCACTTCCCTGCCCTCGCAATCGCTCCTTCTATCCATAATTTGCACGAATACATGATATTCGATTTTCTTAAGCTCTCTGCATCTACGTTAGGTAAGAATTGTCATAGATAGAAAGAATTGTCTGCAATCGTTCTTTCTATCGATAATCGGCACGAATACGTGATATGCGATGTTTCCCATCGTTCTGCATCGATGGTAGGCAAGGATTCCCTTCCCTGCCCTCGCAATCGCTCCTTCTATCCATAATTTGCACGAATACGTGATATTCGATGTTCTTAAGCGTTCTGCATCGACGTTAGGTATGAATTCACTTCCCTGCCCTCGCAATTGTTCTTTCTATCGATAATTGGCACGAATACGTGATATTCGATGTTTCCCACCGTTCTGCATCGACGTTAGGTAAGAATTCACTTCCCTGCCCTCGCAATCGTTCTTTCTATCGGTAATTGGCAGAATACGTGATATTCTATGTTTCCAAGCGATCTGCATCAACGGTAAGAAAGGATTCACTTCCCTGCCGTCGCAATCGCTCCTTCTATCCATAGTTTGCACGAATACATGATATTCGATTTTCTTAAGCTCTCTGCATTGTTACGAGCCGGGCTGTGTGGCAGCACGAGAGGCCGGCGAGGGGTGTATTACCCAGGAATACAGTTGTCAATTTGTTAGTTAAGGTGCGCGGACGAACCTGATGCGAAATCAGGGAGCCGCTAGGATTATAGAGTGCGAGGACGAACCCGGTGCGAAACCGGGGAGCCTCTAGGAGGGGGTACAAGCGCGGACGAACCCGATGCGAAATCGGGGAGCCGTAGGACACGGACGAACCCGGTGCGAAACCGGGGAGCCGTAGGATGGGGTAGGTTTCGTGGACGAACCCGATGCGAAATCGGGGAGCCACTAGGTTGGAATATATAGAATGTTTGTTTGGGTAAAGGTATGCGAACGGATCTGATACTAGATCAGATAGTCGCAGGAAATGTTAGTTGCCTCGTAACTCTTAATTATTATTTGATACAACTCGAGCGGTAAAGTTGTATCGGTGGGTACGTTGTTACCAATATGCAAGGATTGCGGGGTAAAGATAGGTTTAACGAATCTACTCGATTTATAAGTGAACGTATAAAATGTATTCTGAATATCAGTGTAAATACAAATGTTTCTGTCGCGATGAAATAATATAAAAGTGTGTAAATTACCTAAGTATTTGCGCGGTGTTGACGCACTGGCGATGCGGGGTCTGAGAGCCGCTATTAGAATATACCGAAAGAACTTCAACCGGACACGCGGATTCTAACGGGTTAATCTGTGATTCGAGAGGTGCGCTAAGCCCAATCTCACTGGATATAACTGATTCTATACAAGCGTGACACGACGTAGCACTACACGTGACTATGTTACTCTGAACCAATGAGGATAGAAACCAAAAGGTTTATATAGTCCCAAAAATGCATGGGGGTGGACTGGAACTTTCCATATAAGGACATTTAGAAGTTGTCGTCGGGCGACGCCTATCTCGCACGTGGTGCAGCTGGTCATGCATTTTTCTCAGGCCCCCTTAGTTGTTTATGATAAGCGAAAGAATTTTAGGGCGTTTTCCCTAAACAAATACGAGCTCGAAAACGCGTTGAGAGCGACGTATAGGAATATTCTTCATACGTAACATCTCCCCCCCCGAGATGAAACATCGCGATTCGCGTGATGCTTTCGCCAAAAGAAGGAAAATGTCCAAAAATTCTTCATTAAAGAAACGTGTATGAAATTTAGCGGGTGTAGTGTGTGCGTGTGTGTACTTATCGCTAGTTGATCGCTGTAATGTACGGTATTTTCTTCTCGCTTGCTTGGTTGAGGTCCTAGTTCCTTGCTGCTGATGTAGAGTAAATATGTTTCAGTTTGACCTGGTGTTCCGATGATTAGCTCATTGTGTTTCTTCCAGTACTACGTTGTTGCGGCTAGATTGCGGATATTTGTCATATGTGTTATCAAATCAATTAAATAATCCCCATACGATTGTAGCTTTTCGCCGGTTGGAAAGGAACTTGGTTCTCGAGCTGGTTTTCCAAAAATTAATTCATACGGAGTGAAATTTGTCGCTTCATGAACGGATGTGTTGTAAGAGAACATTGCAAATGGAATTAATAAGTCCCAGTCTTCATAGTTATCCATGTAATGCTTGAGGTATTCAGTTAGTACAATATGGCTTCGTTCCAATGATTCATTGGTTTGCGGTCTGTATCCCGAGGTCGTGATTTGCTTGATTTTAAAAATTTCAGATAAATTTGTCATAAGGTTTCCAATAAAGCTTGTTCCCTTATCTGTCAGTATTGCGCGAGGCGTGCCATAGATTGCAATGAAATGCCTAGCAAAAGCATCTGCAATAGTAGCAGCCCGAATATTTGGTATTGCTACAGCCATACAGTATTTGGTTAAATTATCCTGCATAGTAAGGATATATTTATTTCCGCTAGGTGTAATTGGTAAAGGTCCCACTGTATCTAATGCAATTTTATCAAATGGTCCCAAAGGTGTATCGGTAATTAACATAGGTTGACGCGTTTTTGCTCGAACTAATTTTTGTTCTTGACAACTTTGGCATTTCCGGATGTAATCTTGAATTTCGTTGCGCATTTGCGGCCAATGGAATTTTGATCTGATGCGTTTATACGTCTTCGTTATTCCTTTGTGTCCTCCAATTAAACTATCGTGAGCTTCGCGGATTATTTCCTGTCTATCTTCTATAGATGGTGTGGTGATGATACAGTTACATATACTAATCTGTTGAGCTGTTCCAGTAAAAACTTCTTCTAATAGTTTAAGAAAATCGTTGGCTGGTAATTTATGCAGATCTCCGGTTGCAGAAATTCGGAATGATTTAATCTGATATTGATTTAACGTGTCTTTGAGGGTTTTTAATCCTCCGAGAATATCTATTCTTTTAATATTATCGTAAAAATGGTCAGAGACTACTATACTGAAAGATTTGTATAACCCATTATCTAACGTTATCACGTGTCCTTTTTCCGGTCGCCCTGCCAGAAGATCTTGTTTGTTTATTATCTCGGTATCCAGTAGTAGTTTCCCAACTGCGGTTTGTAAATTGCAGTCGGCTGATATGAAATGTACACAGTGTCCTTCTTCAGCCGTGAGGGTGTTTGAAGTGGTGGTAATTCTGTGTGTTTCTTTTGGTAAAGCCTCTTGTAAATCGTCTACATCAGTCGAATCTTCAAAAGCGGTAGTAAAGAATGGGTACGGGTCGAGTGTGTGGTCGGGGGCCTCACGTGGAGTTGACCTGCTGTCAGGTAGCTGTCCCGCTCTTGCTCCGGTTATGATCCCTGCAGGTAACTGAGCAATTGCTGGTTGTAAACTCTCATCCGTAATTCGTGATGATGCCTGCGGTATCCTAATTGATTCCTGATGTGTATTTCCTGCATTTTCTATTACAGTATTCTCAAGCGGTTCCTCAAAGGATATCAAATCGTTGAATATGGTCTGGTCCTTGTCCAGAGGATAGATTTGTGTAGAATTTGCTGCGGGTGAAAAACTATTTATGGTTTCCTGGCGTTCATCTGGCATTGTCACTTCTTGAGATAAGCTGGGAAAAGATCGGTTTTTATGTATAATGGGCGAGTGTTGAACCTTTCCATAGGCGGCCTGCTCCGATTCATCCGAGCTGCTACTGTCCCGGTACTTGGGTCGGTTTTCTCTATCTCGACGTGATTGCCGAACGCGGTGTCCAATTGAATCGGTATTAGCTTCTACTTTTGGTATCTGAATTTTGAACTCGGTATCCTTGCATTCCCGTGGAATAAGTGGTAAACAAACAGAAGTGGGGTTACGCGACAGAGCGTCTGCGTTTTTGTTTGTCTTTCCAGATTTATGAACAACCTGGTATTCATATTCCAAGAGTCTGAGTTTCCACTTCATGAGTCTGGAGGTCGGATCCTTGACCGAATGTAACCAAACAAGCGGTCTATGGTCTGTGATTAGGGTGAATTTGGTTCCATAAATATAAGGCCTGAAGTATCTTACGGCGTAAACCATGGCCAAACATTCCTTTTCCGTAGCTGAATAATTCCTCTCAGGTTTGTTTAGGCTACGGGATGCGTAGGCAATCGGCAGGTCGTTTCCTATCTCTCCCTGACTGAGTACGGCCCCGATAGCATATTCGGATGCATCTGTTGTAACAATGAATGGTTTATCGAAATCCGGATATTGTAAAATAGGTTGTTCACACAATTCGCTGCGTAATTGTTTGAAACTTTGATCCTGTTCTTCTGTCCACTTGAATTTGATGCCTTTCCCTAACAAGTTAATTAGTGGTTTTGCTTTCAAAGTGAAATTAGGTACGAATCTTCTGTAATATCCTACAAGTCCTAAGAATTGCTGAATATTCTTCTGCGAAGTTGGTGTAGGAAAATCTTGAACTGCTTTTAATTTTCTAGGATCAGGTCTGACTCCATCTTTTGAAATAATGTGTCCTAAATATGCAACTTCCTTCCGTAAGAATTCGCATTTATTAGTCTGAAGGGTTAACCCATGTTCTTTAAGGCGATTTAATAATTTTTTAACTTTAATATTGTGTTCCTGAAGCGATGAAGCGTATACTACTATGTCGTCCAGGTAAACGAAAAGATCTGCCCCTTGAAGTCCAGTGAGTACTTGATCCATAAGGCGTTGAAAAGTGGGTGGTGCGTTTTTTAATCCGAAAGGCATTCGAGAAAATTCGTAATGTCCATTCGGAGTTGTAAAGGCAGTTTTCGGTTTATCTTTCGGATCCATTTCTATCTGATGAAATCCACTGGCAAGATCGAAAACTGAAAAGTACTTAGCTCCTCCCAATCGATCTAATATTTCTGTTATTTGCGGTAATGGGTATTTGTCAGAAATTGTTTTTTCATTGAGTGCACGAAAATCTATTACCAAACGCCAGCGTTTATTACCCTGTGCGTCCGCTTTCTTTGGAACAATCCATAAAGGTGAATTAAACGGAGACTTAGAAGGACTAATTATACCTTCTGATAGCAAAGCGTTAATCTGCTTCTTGATTTCATCTTGATGTATAGGTGGATAACGATATTGTCTTGTATTGATTGGAATATCGTTAGTTGTGTGAATTGAGTGTTTAAAATCGCGAGCTTTCCCGAGTTTGTCTCCAGGAAGATAAAATCGGTCAGGAAATTCCTTTACTAAATCTGTAACGAAGTCTTGTTCTTCTTTGTTTAAATGTTTTAAATTCAGAGTTTCTAAAATTCCGTGTATTCTATTTTCCTTAATCTTGAAGTTTGAAGGGTGTTCCACATCTGGGTCAAAATCTTCGTCCGACGTACTTAAAGTATCATAGGGTTCCAATGTTTGAGGTTCTATCTCCACGTCTAGTGGTTCGTCGCTGGTGTTTATCGCCATAACGTGGCACTTACCATCATTATTTGTTACGACTGCTTCCCCTATGAAGAGTTGTTCGTGGGTTTTGATACGCGGTAAATATCCTTCCCTCATCTTCGGGTTTGCTATTGTTACTGCAATCTGCTGCGATGTTCTTGGTTTAATGCAATACTTTGTAACTGCCTTTTGTTCTTCAATTTGTTGAGGTAAATCTTGATAATTTGAAAAACGTAATGGCCGGATCGGTTTATTTTTTAATGTTAAAGTGCCATGATAATAAGAAATTTCAGCCTCTTCCTGCTTTAGAAATGGGCTTCCTATAAGTCCATCCGCATCTATAGCAAGTTTTTTCACAACATAGAAAAATGCTGGGGATCCGTGAATGTGCAAAATTGTAGTTCCTAGGGTGTGAATCGGCGTTGTAGTGAGTCCCGTCAATTCAATTTCTTCCCTGGAAACTATTGCTGCAGTTTCTCCGAGAACATCAATGACCACCAGGTTAACAGCTGCTCCGCCATCAATTAGAAATTCTCCCGTTCCTGATTCCAGTTCCGGTACCTTGATCTTGATTCTTGGTGCAGGTGCCTCCTTGATGAGTCTTCTTTCTTCTCGTCGCTGAATCGGATCTTCCTTCGGCGATCTTCCTCGTTTCCGCTCATCGTGTCGCCTGTACGTTGAGCGCGATCGTAGTTTAAAGACTTCGTGGATTCAACGGATGAATCTCGCGAGTCCCAACGATATCGCGAATCACGCGGATTTTTCCAACACGACTTTCCGTCATGTCCGTTCATACCACAATGCCAGCAATACAAACTTGGCTTGCGGTCTCTATCAGAATTTTTTAAAATTGAAATTTGTTTGTCCCGATCATCTACATGCGATGAATCGGAGCGGTTAGAAGGGGATTTCGAGTGGCTCCTCTGACGCAAGGTCCAAGCTGTCGCGCGTCCATGCCCCTCTGTTTCCTCTTCAAATCCAGATGTCCTGGTGTATCGTTCCCTAACCCGATCATATCTAGTCGGTGAGTGAGGGTACGACACTTCACGCCCATGATCCCGAGAATCTTGAACGTTGCGGTCACGACGCGACCACCTGGAGGGTGATTCACTGGGTGGCGACCGTCGCCGATTTCTTAATTTTCTGTCTATCTGTAGCACGGCGTCGAAAGCTTGTTCAAGTGTACCTAAGTCTTGACTCATAGCCGACACTTTCCAGGAAAATCGATCCGGTAAACCATCAATGAAGTTTTCTTTCACGTCTTTTTCCATTTCTTTGACGAAATCTTCAGCATGATCCAGATATTTTTCCCGGATAGCTCCGCGCGTACAATAAACAAGATGACTTGTTCTGTCGACGTACTGTCGAATACTTTCTCCGTCACGAATACGTAGTTTCGCAACTTCAAGTTGAAAATGCGACAAATCTCTACCAGGCGCGAATCTCTTTTTTAAGTGCTTTATTAATGCCTTAACAGAATCGAATTTGTATTCTAACGTGCATCTACGTGCAGGACCGATAAGTTTCGTTAAAACAATCGCGAGATACTCCGCTTCCGTACCCTCAGGAATCAAGGTTAACCCGTTTTCTACATTCTGTACGAAGTGCGTCAACGATGGCCTATCTCCGTCAAAGATCGGAATGGACGAGGTAGTATTCTGTACACACGTCCGTTGCGTTAAGAGTGTCATTGAATTTGCAATTGAAGCTGTCAGGTTTAGCATCTCATTAACAGAGACATTCGCTTGTGGATTTGCCATTTTAAACCAAAATTAATAAATGAATGACTGAACTAGAGAAAACTAGTATATCGTCAATGTTCACAAACGAGTAATAGAACGTAGATAAACCAAAATTTACGGCAATCCTAAAATTAGTAACAATCCCACCGCTGTCACCAGTTCTGTTACGAGCCGGGCTGTGTGGCAGCACGAGAGGCCGGCGAGGGGTGTATTACCCAGGAATACAGTTGTCAATTTGTTAGTTAAGGTGCGCGGACGAACCTGATGCGAAATCAGGGAGCCGCTAGGATTATAGAGTGCGAGGACGAACCCGGTGCGAAACCGGGGAGCCTCTAGGAGGGGGTACAAGCGCGGACGAACCCGATGCGAAATCGGGGAGCCGTAGGACACGGACGAACCCGGTGCGAAACCGGGGAGCCGTAGGATGGGGTAGGTTTCGTGGACGAACCCGATGCGAAATCGGGGAGCCACTAGGTTGGAATATATAGAATGTTTGTTTGGGTAAAGGTATGCGAACGGATCTGATACTAGATCAGATAGTCGCAGGAAATGTTAGTTGCCTCGTAACTCTTAATTATTATTTGATACAACTCGAGCGGTAAAGTTGTATCGGTGGGTACGTTGTTACCAATATGCAAGGATTGCGGGGTAAAGATAGGTTTAACGAATCTACTCGATTTATAAGTGAACGTATAAAATGTATTCTGAATATCAGTGTAAATACAAATGTTTCTGTCGCGATGAAATAATATAAAAGTGTGTAAATTACCTAAGTATTTGCGCGGTGTTGACGCACTGGCGATGCGGGGTCTGAGAGCCGCTATTAGAATATACCGAAAGAACTTCAACCTAACACGCGGATTCTAACGGGTTAATCTGTGATTCGAGAGGTGCGCTAAGCCCAATCTCACTGGATATAACTGATTCTATACAAGCGTGACACGACGTAGCACTACACGTGACTATGTTACTCTGAACCGATGAGGATAGAAACCAAAAGGTTTATATAGTCCCAAAAATGCATGGGGGTGGACTGGAACTTTCCATATAAGGACATTTAGAAGTTGTCGTCGGGCGACGCCTATCTCGCACGTGGTGCAGCTGGTCATGCATTTTTCTCAGGCCCCCTTAGTTGTTTATGATAAGCGAAAGAATTTTAGGGCGTTTTCCCTAAACAAATACGAGCTCGAAAACGCGTTGAGAGCGACGTATAGGAATATTCTTCATACGTAACAGCATCTACGTTAGGTAAGAATTGTCATAGATAGAAAGAATTGTCTGCAATCGTTCTTTCTATCGATAATTGGCAGAATACGTGATATTCTATGTTTCCAAGCGTTCTGCATCAACGGTAAGACAGGATTCACTTCCCTGTCCTCGCAATCGTTCTTTCTATCGATAATCGGCACGAATACGTGATATGCGATGTTTCCCATCGTTCTGCATCGATGGTAGGCAAGGATTCCCTTCCCTGCCCTCGCAATCGCTCCTTCTATCCATAATTTGCACGAATACGTGATATTCGATGTTCTTAAGCGTTCTGCATCGACGTTAGGTATGAATTCACTTCCCTGCCCTCGCAATTGTTCTTTCTATCGATAATTGGCAGAATACGTGATATTCTATGTTTCCAAGCGTTCTGCATCAACGGTAAGAAAGGATTCACTTCCCTGCCCTCGCAATCGCTCCTTCTATCCATAATTTGCACGAATACATGATATTCGATTTTCTTAAGCTCTCTGCATCTACGTTAGGTAAGAATTGTCATAGATAGAAAGAATTGTCTGCAATCGTTCTTTCTATCGATAATTGGCAGAATACGTGATATTCTATGTTTCCAAGCGTTCTGCATCAACGGTAAGACAGGATTCACTTCCCTGTCCTCGCAATCGTTCTTTCTATCGATAATCGGCACGAATACGTGATATGCGATGTTTCCCATCGTTCTGCATCGATGGTAGGCAAGGATTCCCTTCCCTGCCCTCGCAATCGCTCCTTCTATCCATAATTTGCACGAATACGTGATATTCGATGTTCTTAAGCGTTCTGCATCGACGTTAGGTATGAATTCACTTCCCTGCCCTCGCAATTGTTCTTTCTATCGATAATTGGCAGAATACGTGATATTCTATGTTTCCAAGCGTTCTGCATCAACGGTAAGACAGGATTCACTTCCCTGTCCTCGCAATCGTTCTTTCTATCGATAATCGGCACGAATACGTGATATGCGATGTTTCCCATCGTTCTGCATCGATGGTAGGCAAGGATTCCCTTCCCTGCCCTCGCAATCGCTCCTTCTATCCATAATTTGCACGAATACGTGATATTCGATGTTCTTAAGCGTTCTGCATCGACGTTAGGTATGATTTCACTTCCCTGCCCTCGCAATTGTTCTTTCTATCGATAATTGGCCGAATACGTGATATTCTATGTTTCCAAGCGTTCTGCATCAACGGTAAGAAAGGATTCACTTCCCTGCACTCGCAATCGCTCCTTCTATCCATAATTTGCACGAATACATGATATTCGATTTTCTTAAGCTCTCTGCATCTACGTTAGGTAAGAATTGTCATAGATAGAAAGAATTGTCTGCAATCGTTCTTTCTATCGATAATTGGCAGAATACGTGATATTCTATGTTTCCAAGCGTTCTGCATCAACGGTAAGAAAGGATTCACTTCCCTGCCCTCGCAATCGCTCCTTCTATCCATAATTTGCACGAATACATGATATTCGATTTTCTTAAGCTCTCTGCATCTACGTTAGGTAAGAATTGTCATAGATAGAAAGAATTGTCTGCAATCGTTCTTTCTATCGATAATTGGCAGAATACGTGATATTCTATGTTTCCAAGCGTTCTGCATCAACGGTAAGACAGGATTCACTTCCCTGTCCTCGCAATCGTTCTTTCTATCGATAATCGGCACGAATACGTGATATGCGATGTTTCCCATCGTTCTGCATCGATGGTAGGCAAGGATTCCCTTCCCTGCCCTCGCAATCGCTCCTTCTATCTATAATTTGCACGAATACGTGATATTCGATGTTCTTAAGCGTTCTGCATCGACGTTAGGTATGAATTCACTTCCCTGCCCTCGCAATTGTTCTTTCTATCGATAATTGGCAGAATACGTGATATTCTATGTTTCCAAGCGTTCTGCATCAACGGTAAGACAGGATTCACTTCCCTGTCCTCGCAATCGTTCTTTCTATCGATAATCGGCACGAATACGTGATATGCGATGTTTCCCATCGTTCTGCATCGATGGTAGGCAAGGATTCCCTTCCCTGCCCTCGCAATCGCTCCTTCTATCCATAATTTGCACGAATACATGATATTCGATGTTCTTAAGCGTTCTGCATCGACGTTAGGTATGATTTCACTTCCCTGCCCTCGCAATTGTTCTTTCTATCGATAATTGGCCGAATACGTGATATTCTATGTTTCCAAGCGTTCTGCATCAACGGTAAGAAAGGATTCACTTCCCTGCCCTCGCAATCGCTCCTTCTATCCATAATTTGCACGAATACATGATATTCGATTTTCTTAAGCTCTCTGCATCTACGTTAGGTAAGAATTGTCATAGACAGAAAGAATTGTCTGCAATCGTTCTTTCTATCGATAATTGGCAGAATACGTGATATTCTATGTTTCCAAGCGTTCTGCATCAACGGTAAGAAAGGATTCACTTCCCTGCCCTCGCAATCGCTCCTTGTATCCATAATTTGCACGAATACATGATATTCGATTTTCTTAAGGTCTCTGCATCTACGTTAGGTAAGAATTGTCATAGATAGAAAGAATTGTCTGCAATCGTTCTTTCTATCGATAATTGGCAGAATACGTGATATTCTATGTTTCCAAGCGTTCTGCATCAACGGTAAGACAGGATTCACTTCCCTGTCCTCGCAATCGTTCTTTCTATCGATAATCGGCACGAATACGTGATATGCGATGTTTCCCATCGTTCTGCATCGATGGTAGGCAAGGATTCCCTTCCCTGCCCTCGCAATCGCTCCTTCTATCCATAATTTGCACGAATACGTGATATTCGATGTTCTTAAGCGTTCTGCATCGACGTTAGGTATGAATTCACTTCCCTGCCCTCGCAATTGTTCTTTCTATCGATAATTGGCAGAATACGTGATATTCTATGTTTCCAAGCGTTCTGCATCAACGGTAAGAAAGGATTCACTTCCCTGCCCTCGCAATCGCTCCTTCTATCCATAATTTGCACGAATACATGATATTCGATTTTCTTAAGCTCTCTGCATCTACGTTAGGTAAGAATTGTCATAGATAGAAAGAATTGTCTGCAATCGTTCTTTCTATCGATAATTGGCAGAATACGTGATATTCTATGTTTCCAAGCGTTCTGCATCAACGGTAAGAAAGGATTCACTTCCCTGCCCTCGCAATCGCTCCTTCTATCCATAATTTGCACGAATACATGATATTCGATTTTCTTAAGCTCTCTGCATCTACGTTAGGTAAGAATTGTCATAGATAGAAAGAATTGTCTGCAATCGTTCTTTCTATCGATAATTGGCAGAATACGTGATATTCTATGTTTCCAAGCGTTCTGCATCAACGGTAAGACAGGATTCACTTCCCTGTCCTCGCAATCGTTCTTTCTATCGATAATCGGCACGAATACGTGATATGCGATGTTTCCCATCGTTCTGCATCGATGGTAGGCAAGGATTCCCTTCCCTGCCCTCGCAATCGCTCCTTCTATCCATAATTTGCACGAATACGTGATATTCGATGTTCTTAAGCGTTCTGCATCGACGTTAGGTATGAATTCACTTCCCTGCCCTCGCAATTGTTCTTTCTATCGATAATTGGCAGAATACGTGATATTCTATGTTTCCAAGCGTTCTGCATCAACGGTAAGAAAGGATTCACTTCCCTGCCCTCGCAATCGCTCCTTCTATCCATAGTTTGCACGAATACATGATATTCGATTTTCTTAAGCTCTCTGCATTGTTACGAGCCGGGCTGTGTGGCAGCACGAGAGGCCGGCGAGGGGTGTATTACCCAGGAATACAGTTGTCAATTTGTTAGTTAAGGTGCGCGGACGAACCTGATGCGAAATCAGGGAGCCGCTAGGATTATAGAGTGCGAGGACGAACCCGGTGCGAAACCGGGGAGCCTCTAGGAGGGGGTACAAGCGCGGACGAACCCGATGCGAAATCGGGGAGCCGTAGGACACGGACGAACCCGGTGCGAAACCGGGGAGCCGTAGGATGGGGTAGGTTTCGTGGACGAACCCGATGCGAAATCGGGGAGCCACTAGGTTGGAATATATAGAATGTTTGTTTGGGTAAAGGTATGCGAACGGATCTGATACTAGATCAGATAGTCGCAGGAAATGTTAGTTGCCTCGTAACTCTTAATTATTATTTGATACAACTCGAGCGGTAAAGTTGTATCGGTGGGTACGTTGTTACCAATATGCAAGGATTGCGGGGTAAAGATAGGTTTAACGAATCTACTCGATTTATAAGTGAACGTATAAAATGTATTCTGAATATCAGTGTAAATACAAATGTTTCTGTCGCGATGAAATAATATAAAAGTGTGTAAATTACCTAAGTATTTGCGCGGTGTTGACGCACTGGCGATGCGGGGTCTGAGAGCCGCTATTAGAATATACCGAAAGAACTTCAACCGGACACGCGGATTCTAACGGGTTAATCTGTGATTCGAGAGGTGCGCTAAGCCCAATCTCACTGGATATAACTGATTCTATACAAGCGTGACACGACGTAGCACTACACGTGACTATGTTACTCTGAACCAATGAGGATAGAAACCAAAAGGTTTATATAGTCCCAAAAATGCATGGGGGTGGACTGGAACTTTCCATATAAGGACATTTAGAAGTTGTCGTCGGGCGACGCCTATCTCGCACGTGGTGCAGCTGGTCATGCATTTTTCTCAGGCCCCCTTAGTTGTTTATGATAAGCGAAAGAATTTTAGGGCGTTTTCCCTAAACAAATACGAGCTCGAAAACGCGTTGAGAGCGACGTATAGGAATATTCTTCATACGTAACATCTCCCCCCCCGAGATGAAACATCGCGATTCGCGTGATGCTTTCGCCAAAAGAAGGAAAATGTCCAAAAATTCTTCATTAAAGAAACGTGTATGAAATTTAGCGGGTGTAGTGTGTGCGTGTGTGTACTTATCGCTAGTTGATCGCTGTAATGTACGGTATTTTCTTCTCGCTGGCTTGGTTGAGGTCCTAGTTCCTTGCTGCTGATGTAGAGTAAATATGTTTCAGTTTGACCTGGTGTTCCGATGATTAGCTCATTGTGTTTCTTCCAGTACTACGTTGTTGCGGCTAGATTGCGGATATTTGTCATATGTGTTATCAAATCAATTAAATAATCCCCATACGATTGTAGCTTTTCGCCGGTTGGAAAGGAACTTGGTTCTCGAGCTGGTTTTCCAAAAATTAATTCATACGGAGTGAAATTTGTCGCTTCATGAACGGATGTGTTGTAAGAGAACATTGCAAATGGAATTAATAAGTCCCAGTCTTCATAGTTATCCATGTAATGCTTGAGGTATTCAGTTAGTACAATATGGCTTCGTTCCAATGATTCATTGGTTTGCGGTCTGTATCCCGAGGTCGTGATTTGCTTGATTTTAAAAATTTCAGATAAATTTGTCATAAGGTTTCCAATAAAGCTTGTTCCCTTATCTGTCAGTATTGCGCGAGGCGTGCCATAGATTGCAATGAAATGCCTAGCAAAAGCATCTGCAATAGTAGCAGCCCGAATATTTGGTATTGCTACAGCCATACAGTATTTGGTTAAATTATCCTGCATAGTAAGGATATATTTATTTCCGCTAGGTGTAATTGGTAAAGGTCCCACTGTATCTAATGCAATTTTATCAAATGGTCCCAAAGGTGTATCGGTAATTAACATAGGTTGACGCGTTTTTGCTCGAACTAATTTTTGTTCTTGACAACTTTGGCATTTCCGGATGTAATCTTGAATTTCGTTGCGCATTTGCGGCCAATGGAATTTTGATCTGATGCGTTTATACGTCTTCGTTATTCCTTTGTGTCCTCCAATTAAACTATCGTGAGCTTCGCGGATTATTTCCTGTCTATCTTCTATAGATGGTGTGGTGATGATACAGTTACATATACTAATCTGTTGAGCTGTTCCAGTAAAAACTTCTTCTAATAGTTTAAGAAAATCGTTGGCTGGTAATTTATGCAGATCTCCGGTTGCAGAAATTCGGAATGATTTAATCTGATATTGATTTAACGTGTCTTTGAGGGTTTTTAATCCTCCGAGAATATCTATTCTTTTAATATTATCGTAAAAATGGTCAGAGACTACTATACTGAAAGATTTGTATAACCCATTATCTAACGTTATCACGTGTCCTTTTTCCGGTCGCCCTGCCAGAAGATCTTGTTTGTTTATTATCTCGGTATCCAGTAGTAGTTTCCCAACTGCGGTTTGTAAATTGCAGTCGGCTGATATGAAATGTACACAGTGTCCTTCTTCAGCCGTGAGGGTGTTTGAAGTGGTGGTAATTCTGTGTGTTTCTTTTGGTAAAGCCTCTTGTAAATCGTCTACATCAGTCGAATCTTCAAAAGCGGTAGTAAAGAATGGGTACGGGTCGAGTGTGTGGTCGGGGGCCTCACGTGGAGTTGACCTGCTGTCAGGTAGCTGTCCCGCTCTTGCTCCGGTTATGATCCCTGCAGGTAACTGAGCAATTGCTGGTTGTAAACTCTCATCCGTAATTCGTGATGATGCCTGCGGTATCCTAATTGATTCCTGATGTGTATTTCCTGCATTTTCTATTACAGTATTCTCAAGCGGTTCCTCAAAGGATATCAAATCGTTGAATATGGTCTGGTCCTTGTCCAGAGGATAGATTTGTGTAGAATTTGCTGCGGGTGAAAAACTATTTATGGTTTCCTGGCGTTCATCTGGCATTGTCACTTCTTGAGATAAGCTGGGAAAAGATCGGTTTTTATGTATAATGGGCGAGTGTTGAACCTTTCCATAGGCGGCCTGCTCCGATTCATCCGAGCTGCTACTGTCCCGGTACTTGGGTCGGTTTTCTCTATCTCGACGTGATTGCCGAACGCGGTGTCCAATTGAATCGGTATTAGCTTCTACTTTTGGTATCTGAATTTTGAACTCGGTATCCTTGCATTCCCGTGGAATAAGTGGTAAACAAACAGAAGTGGGGTTACGCGACAGAGCGTCTGCGTTTTTGTTTGTCTTTCCAGATTTATGAACAACCTGGTATTCATATTCCAAGAGTCTGAGTTTCCACTTCATGAGTCTGGAGGTCGGATCCTTGACCGAATGTAACCAAACAAGCGGTCTATGGTCTGTGATTAGGGTGAATTTGGTTCCATAAATATAAGGCCTGAAGTATCTTACGGCGTAAACCATGGCCAAACATTCCTTTTCCGTAGCTGAATAATTCCTCTCAGGTTTGTTTAGGCTACGGGATGCGTAGGCAATCGGCAGGTCGTTTCCTATCTCTCCCTGACTGAGTACGGCCCCGATAGCATATTCGGATGCATCTGTTGTAACAATGAATGGTTTATCGAAATCCGGATATTGTAAAATAGGTTGTTCACACAATTCGCTGCGTAATTGTTTGAAACTTTGATCCTGTTCTTCTGTCCACTTGAATTTGATGCCTTTCCCTAACAAGTTAATTAGTGGTTTTGCTTTCAAAGTGAAATTAGGTACGAATCTTCTGTAATATCCTACAAGTCCTAAGAATTGCTGAATATTCTTCTGCGAAGTTGGTGTAGGAAAATCTTGAACTGCTTTTAATTTTCTAGGATCAGGTCTGACTCCATCTTTTGAAATAATGTGTCCTAAATATGCAACTTCCTTCCGTAAGAATTCGCATTTATTAGTCTGAAGGGTTAACCCATGTTCTTTAAGGCGATTTAATAATTTTTTAACTTTAATATTGTGTTCCTGAAGCGATGAAGCGTATACTACTATGTCGTCCAGGTAAACGAAAAGATCTGCCCCTTGAAGTCCAGTGAGTACTTGATCCATAAGGCGTTGAAAAGTGGGTGGTGCGTTTTTTAATCCGAAAGGCATTCGAGAAAATTCGTAATGTCCATTCGGAGTTGTAAAGGCAGTTTTCGGTTTATCTTTCGGATCCATTTCTATCTGATGAAATCCACTGGCAAGATCGAAAACTGAAAAGTACTTAGCTCCTCCCAATCGATCTAATATTTCTGTTATTTGCGGTAATGGGTATTTGTCAGAAATTGTTTTTTCATTGAGTGCACGAAAATCTATTACCAAACGCCAGTGTTTATTACCCTGTGCGTCCGCTTTCTTTGGAACAATCCATAAAGGTGAATTAAACGGAGACTTAGAAGGACTAATTATACCTTCTGATAGCAAAGCGTTAATCTGCTTCTTGATTTCATCTTGATGTATAGGTGGATAACGATATTGTCTTGTATTGATTGGAATATCGTTAGTTGTGTGAATTGAGTGTTTAAAATCGCGAGCTTTCCCGAGTTTGTCTCCAGGAAGATAAAATCGGTCAGGAAATTCCTTTACTAAATCTGTAACGAAGTCTTGTTCTTCTTTGTTTAAATGTTTTAAATTCAGAGTTTCTAAAATTCCGTGTATTCTATTTTCCTTAATCTTGAAGTTTGAAGGGTGTTCCACATCTGGGTCAAAATCTTCGTCCGACGTACTTAAAGTATCATAGGGTTCCAATGTTTGAGGTTCTATCTCCACGTCTAGTGGTTCGTCGCTGGTGTTTATCGCCATAACGTGGCACTTACCATCATTATTTGTTACGACTGCTTCCCCTATGAAGAGTTGTTCGTGGGTTTTGATACGCGGTAAATATCCTTCCCTCATCTTCGGGTTTGCTATTGTTACTGCAATCTGCTGCGATGTTCTTGGTTTAATGCAATACTTTGTAACTGCCTTTTGTTCTTCAATTTGTTGAGGTAAATCTTGATAATTTGAAAAACGTAATGGCCGGATCGGTTTATTTTTTAATGTTAAAGTGCCATGATAATAAGAAATTTCAGCCTCTTCCTGCTTTAGAAATGGGCTTCCTATAAGTCCATCCGCATCTATAGCAAGTTTTTTCACAACATAGAAAAATGCTGGGGATCCGTGAATGTGCAAAATTGTAGTTCCTAGGGTGTGAATCGGCGTTGTAGTGAGTCCCGTCAATTCAATTTCTTCCCTGGAAACTATTGCTGCAGTTTCTCCGAGAACATCAATGACCACCAGGTTAACAGCTGCTCCGCCATCAATTAGAAATTCTCCCGTTCCTGATTCCAGTTCCGGTACCTTGATCTTGATTCTTGGTGCAGGTGCCTCCTTGATGAGTCTTCTTTCTTCTCGTCGCTGAATCGGATCTTCCTTCGGCGATCTTCCTCGTTTCCGCTCATCGTGTCGCCTGTACGTTGAGCGCGATCGTAGTTTAAAGACTTCGTGGATTCAACGGATGAATCTCGCGAGTCCCAACGATATCGCGAATCACGCGGATTTTTCCAACACGACTTTCCGTCATGTCCGTTCATACCACAATGCCAGCAATACAAACTTGGCTTGCGGTCTCTATCAGAATTTTTTAAAATTGAAATTTGTTTGTCCCGATCATCTACATGCGATGAATCGGAGCGGTTAGAAGGGGATTTCGAGTGGCTCCTCTGACGCAAGGTCCAAGCTGTCGCGCGTCCATGCCCCTCTGTTTCCTCTTCAAATCCAGATGTCCTGGTGTATCGTTCCCTAACCCGATCATATCTAGTCGGTGAGTGAGGGTACGACACTTCACGCCCATGATCCCGAGAATCTTGAACGTTGCGGTCACGACGCGACCACCTGGAGGGTGATTCACTGGGTGGCGACCGTCGCCGATTTCTTAATTTTCTGTCTATCTGTAGCACGGCGTCGAAAGCTTGTTCAAGTGTACCTAAGTCTTGACTCATAGCCGACACTTTCCAGGAAAATCGATCCGGTAAACCATCAATGAAGTTTTCTTTCACGTCTTTTTCCATTTCTTTGACGAAATCTTCAGCATGATCCAGATATTTTTCCCGGATAGCTCCGCGCGTACAATAAACAAGATGACTTGTTCTGTCGACGTACTGTCGAATACTTTCTCCGTCACGAATACGTAGTTTCGCAACTTCAAGTTGAAAATGCGACAAATCTCTACCAGGCGCGAATCTCTTTTTTAAGTGCTTTATTAATGCCTTAACAGAATCGAATTTGTATTCTAACGTGCATCTACGTGCAGGACCGATAAGTTTCGTTAAAACAATCGCGAGATACTCCGCTTCCGTACCCTCAGGAATCAAGGTTAACCCGTTTTCTACATTCTGTACGAAGTGCGTCAACGATGGCCTATCTCCGTCAAAGATCGGAATGGACGAGGTAGTATTCTGTACACACGTCCGTTGCGTTAAGAGTGTCATTGAATTTGCAATTGAAGCTGTCAGGTTTAGCATCTCATTAACAGAGACATTCGCTTGTGGATTTGCCATTTTAAACCAAAATTAATAAATGAATGACTGAACTAGAGAAAACTAGTATATCGTCAATGTTCACAAACGAGTAATAGAACGTAGATAAACCAAAATTTACGGCAATCCTAAAATTAGTAACAATCCCACCGCTGTCACCAGTTCTGTTACGAGCCGGGCTGTGTGGCAGCACGAGAGGCCGGCGAGGGGTGTATTACCCAGGAATACAGTTGTCAATTTGTTAGTTAAGGTGCGCGGACGAACCTGATGCGAAATCAGGGAGCCGCTAGGATTATAGAGTGCGAGGACGAACCCGGTGCGAAACCGGGGAGCCTCTAGGAGGGGGTACAAGCGCGGACGAACCCGATGCGAAATCGGGGAGCCGTAGGACACGGACGAACCCGGTGCGAAACCGGGGAGCCGTAGGATGGGGTAGGTTTCGTGGACGAACCCGATGCGAAATCGGGGAGCCACTAGGTTGGAATATATAGAATGTTTGTTTGGGTAAAGGTATGCGAACGGATCTGATACTAGATCAGATAGTCGCAGGAAATGTTAGTTGCCTCGTAACTCTTAATTATTATTTGATACAACTCGAGCGGTAAAGTTGTATCGGTGGGTACGTTGTTACCAATATGCAAGGATTGCGGGGTAAAGATAGGTTTAACGAATCTACTCGATTTATAAGTGAACGTATAAAATGTATTCTGAATATCAGTGTAAATACAAATGTTTCTGTCGCGATGAAATAATATAAAAGTGTGTAAATTACCTAAGTATTTGCGCGGTGTTGACGCACTGGCGATGCGGGGTCTGAGAGCCGCTATTAGAATATACCGAAAGAACTTCAACCTAACACGCGGATTCTAACGGGTTAATCTGTGATTCGAGAGGTGCGCTAAGCCCAATCTCACTGGATATAACTGATTCTATACAAGCGTGACACGACGTAGCACTACACGTGACTATGTTACTCTGAACCGATGAGGATAGAAACCAAAAGGTTTATATAGTCCCAAAAATGCATGGGGGTGGACTGGAACTTTCCATATAAGGACATTTAGAAGTTGTCGTCGGGCGACGCCTATCTCGCACGTGGTGCAGCTGGTCATGCATTTTTCTCAGGCCCCCTTAGTTGTTTATGATAAGCGAAAGAATTTTAGGGCGTTTTCCCTAAACAAATACGAGCTCGAAAACGCGTTGAGAGCGACGTATAGGAATATTCTTCATACGTAACAGCATCTACGTTAGGTAAGAATTGTCATAGATAGAAAGAATTGTCTGCAATCGTTCTTTCTATCGATAATTGGCAGAATACGTGATATTCTATGTTTCCAAGCGTTCTGCATCAACGGTAAGACAGGATTCACTTCCCTGTCCTCGCAATCGTTCTTTCTATCGATAATCGGCACGAATACGTGATATGCGATGTTTCCCATCGTTCTGCATCGATGGTAGGCAAGGATTCCCTTCCCTGCCCTCGCAATCGCTCCTTCTATCCATAATTTGCACGAATACGTGATATTCGATGTTCTTAAGCGTTCTGCATCGACGTTAGGTATGAATTCACTTCCCTGCCCTCGCAATTGTTCTTTCTATCGATAATTGGCAGAATACGTGATATTCTATGTTTCCAAGCGTTCTGCATCAACGGTAAGAAAGGATTCACTTCCCTGCCCTCGCAATCGCTCCTTCTATCCATAATTTGCACGAATACATGATATTCGATTTTCTTAAGCTCTCTGCATCTACGTTAGGTAAGAATTGTCATAGATAGAAAGAATTGTCTGCAATCGTTCTTTCTATCGATAATTGGCAGAATACGTGATATTCTATGTTTCCAAGCGTTCTGCATCAACGGTAAGACAGGATTCACTTCCCTGTCCTCGCAATCGTTCTTTCTATCGATAATCGGCACGAATACGTGATATGCGATGTTTCCCATCGTTCTGCATCGATGGTAGGCAAGGATTCCCTTCCCTGCCCTCGCAATCGCTCCTTCTATCCATAATTTGCACGAATACGTGATATTCGATGTTCTTAAGCGTTCTGCATCGACGTTAGGTATGAATTCACTTCCCTGCCCTCGCAATTGTTCTTTCTATCGATAATTGGCAGAATACGTGATATTCTATGTTTCCAAGCGTTCTGCATCAACGGTAAGACAGGATTCACTTCCCTGTCCTCGCAATCGTTCTTTCTATCGATAATCGGCACGAATACGTGATATGCGATGTTTCCCATCGTTCTGCATCGATGGTAGGCAAGGATTCCCTTCCCTGCCCTCGCAATCGCTCCTTCTATCCATAATTTGCACGAATACGTGATATTCGATGTTCTTAAGCGTTCTGCATCGACGTTAGGTATGAATTCACTTCCCTGCCCTCGCAATTGTTCTTTCTATCGATAATTGGCCGAATACGTGATATTCTATGTTTCCAAGCGTTCTGCATCAACGGTAAGAAAGGATTCACTTCCCTGCCCTCGCAATCGCTCCTTCTATCCATAATTTGCACGAATACATGATATTCGATTTTCTTAAGCTCTCTGCATCTACGTTAGGTAAGAATTGTCATAGATAGAAAGAATTGTCTGCAATCGTTCTTTCTATCGATAATTGGCAGAATACGTGATATTCTATGTTTCCAAGCGTTCTGCATCAACGGTAAGAAAGGATTCACTTCCCTGCCCTCGCAATCGCTCCTTCTATCCATAATTTGCACGAATACGTGATATTCGATGTTCTTAAGCGTTCTGCATCGACGTTAGGTATGAATTCACTTCCCTGCCCTCGCAATTGTTCTTTCTATCGATAATTGGCAGAATACGTGATATTCTATGTTTCCAAGCGTTCTGCATCAACGGTAAGACAGGATTCACTTCCCTGTCCTCGCAATCGTTCTTTCTATCGATAATCGGCACGAATACGTGATATGCGATGTTTCCCATCGTTCTGCATCGATGGTAGGCAAGGATTCCCTTCCCTGCCCTCGCAATCGCTCCTTCTATCCATAATTTGCACGAATACGTGATATTCGATGTTCTTAAGCGTTCTGCATCGACGTTAGGTATGAATTCACTTCCCTGCCCTCGCAATTGTTCTTTCTATCGATAATTGGCCGAATACGTGATATTCTATGTTTCCAAGCGTTCTGCATCAACGGTAAGAAAGGATTCACTTCCCTGCCCTCGCAATCGCTCCTTCTATCCATAATTTGCACGAATACATGATATTCGATTTTCTTAAGCTCTCTGCATCTACGTTAGGTAAGAATTGTCATAGATAGAAAGAATTGTCTGCAATCGTTCTTTCTATCGATAATTGGCAGAATACGTGATATTCTATGTTTCCAAGCGTTCTGCATCAACGGTAAGAAAGGATTCACTTCCCTGCCCTCGCAATCGCTCCTTCTATCCATAATTTGCACGAATACATGATATTCGATTTTCTTAAGCTCTCTGCATCTACGTTAGGTAAGAATTGTCATAGATAGAAAGAATTGTCTGCAATCGTTCTTTCTATCGATAATTGGCAGAATACGTGATATTCTATGTTTCCAAGCGTTCTGCATCAACGGTAAGACAGGATTCACTTCCCTGTCCTCGCAATCGTTCTTTCTATCGATAATCGGCACGAATACGTGATATGCGATGTTTCCCATCGTTCTGCATCGATGGTAGGCAAGGATTCCCTTCCCTGCCCTCGCAATCGCTCCTTCTATCCATAATTTGCACGAATACGTGATATTCGATGTTCTTAAGCGTTCTGCATCGACGTTAGGTATGAATTCACTTCCCTGCCCTCGCAATTGTTCTTTCTACCGATAATTGGCAGAATACGTGATATTCTATGTTTCCAAGCGTTCTGCATCAACGGTAAGAAAGGATTCACTTCCCTGCCCTCGCAATCGCTCCTTCTATCCATAATTTGCACGAATACATGATATTCGATTTTCTTAAGCTCTCTGCATCTACGTTAGGTAAGAATTGTCATAGATAGAAAGAATTGTCTGCAATCGTTCTTTCTATCGATAATTGGCAGAATACGTGATATTCTATGTTTCCAAGCGTTCTGCATCAACGGTAAGACAGGATTCACTTCCCTGTCCTCGCAATCGTTCTTTCTATCGATAATCGGCACGAATACGTGATATGCGATGTTTCCCATCGTTCTGCATCGATGGTAGGCAAGGATTCCCTTCCCTGCCCTCGCAATCGCTCCTTCTATCCATAATTTGCACGAATACGTGATATTCGATGTTCTTAAGCGTTCTGCATCGACGTTAGGTATGAATTCACTTCCCTGCCCTCGCAATTGTTCTTTCTATCGATAATTGGCAGAATACGTGATATTCTATGTTTCCAAGCGTTCTGCATCAACGGTAAGACAGGATTCACTTCCCTGTCCTCGCAATCGTTCTTTCTATCGATAATCGGCACGAATACGTGATATGCGATGTTTCCCATCGTTCTGCATCGATGGTAGGCAAGGATTCCCTTCCCTGCCCTCGCAATCGCTCCTTCTATCCATAATTTGCACGAATACGTGATATTCGATGTTCTTAAGCGTTCTGCATCGACGTTAGGTATGATTTCACTTCCCTGCCCTCGCAATTGTTCTTTCTATCGATAATTGGCCGAATACGTGATATTCTATGTTTCCAAGCGTTCTGCATCAACGGTAAGAAAGGATTCACTTCCCTGCCCTCGCAATCGCTCCTTCTATCCATAATTTGCACGAATACATGATATTCGATTTTCTTAAGCTCTCTGCATCTACGTTAGGTAAGAATTGTCATAGATAGAAAGAATTGTCTGCAATCGTTCTTTCTATCGATAATTGGCAGAATACGTGATATTCTATGTTTCCAAGCGTTCTGCATCAACGGTAAGACAGGATTCACTTCCCTGTCCTCGCAATCGTTCTTTCTATCGATAATCGGCACGAATACGTGATATTCGATGTTTCCCATCGTTCTGCATCGACGTTAGGTAAGAATTCACTTCCCTGCCCTCGCAATCGTTCTTTCTATCGGTAATTGGCAGAATACGTGATATTCTATGTTTCCAAGCGATCTGCATCAACGGTAAGAAAGGATTCACTTCCCTGCCCTCGCAATCGCTCCTTCTATCCATAATTTGCACGAATACGTGATATTCGATGTTCTTAAGCGTTCTGCATCGACGTTAGGTATGAATTCACTTCCCTGCCCTCGCAATTGTTCTTTCTATCGATAATTGGCAGAATACGTGATATTCTATGTTTCCAAGCGTTCTGCATCAACGGTAAGAAAGGATTCACTTCCCTGCCCTCGCAATCGCTCCTTCTATCCATAATTTGCACGAATACATGATATTCGATTTTCTTAAGCTCTCTGCATCTACGTTAGGTAAGAATTGTCATAGATAGAAAGAATTGTCTGCAATCGTTCTTTCTATCGATAATTGGCAGAATACGTGATATTCTATGTTTCCAAGCGTTCTGCATCAACGGTAAGACAGGATTCACTTCCCTGTCCTCGCAATCGTTCTTTCTATCGATAATCGGCACGAATACGTGATATGCGATGTTTCCCATCGTTCTGCATCGATGGTAGGCAAGGATTCCCTTCCCTGCCCTCGCAATCGCTCCTTCTATCCATAATTTGCACGAATACGTGATATTCGATGTTCTTAAGCGTTCTGCATCGACGTTAGGTATGAATTCACTTCCCTGCCCTCGCAATTGTTCTTTCTATCGATAATTGGCAGAATACGTGATATTCTATGTTTCCAAGCGTTCTGCATCAACGGTAAGACAGGATTCACTTCCCTGTCCTCGCAATCGTTCTTTCTATCGATAATCGGCACGAATACGTGATATGCGATGTTTCCCATCGTTCTGCATCGATGGTAGGCAAGGATTCCCTTCCCTGCCCTCGCAATCGCTCCTTCTATCCATAATTTGCACGAATACGTGATATTCGATGTTCTTAAGCGTTCTGCATCGACGTTAGGTATGATTTCACTTCCCTGCCCTCGCAATTGTTCTTTCTATCGATAATTGGCCGAATACGTGATATTCTATGTTTCCAAGCGTTCTGCATCAACGGTAAGAAAGGATTCACTTCCCTGCCCTCGCAATCGCTCCTTCTATCCATAATTTGCACGAATACATGATATTCGATTTTCTTAAGCTCTCTGCATCTACGTTAGGTAAGAATTGTCATAGATAGAAAGAATTGTCTGCAATCGTTCTTTCTATCGATAATTGGCAGAATACGTGATATTCTATGTTTCCAAGCGTTCTGCATCAACGGTAAGAAAGGATTCACTTCCCTGCCCTCGCAATCGCTCCTTCTATCCATAATTTGCACGAATACATGATATTCGATTTTCTTAAGCTCTCTGCATCTACGTTAGGTAAGAATTGTCATAGATAGAAAGAATTGTCTGCAATCGTTCTTTCTATCGATAATTGGCAGAATACGTGATATTCTATGTTTCCAAGCGTTCTGCATCAACGGTAAGACAGGATTCACTTCCCTGTCCTCGCAATCGTTCTTTCTATCGATAATCGGCACGAATACGTGATATGCGATGTTTCCCATCGTTCTGCATCGATGGTAGGCAAGGATTCCCTTCCCTGCCCTCGCAATCGCTCCTTCTATCCATAATTTGCACGAATACGTGATATTCGATGTTCTTAAGCGTTCTGCATCGACGTTAGGTATGAATTCACTTCCCTGCCCTCGCAATTGTTCTTTCTACCGATAATTGGCAGAATACGTGATATTCTATGTTTCCAAGCGTTCTGCATCAACGGTAAGAAAGGATTCACTTCCCTGCCCTCGCAATCGCTCCTTCTATCCATAATTTGCACGAATACATGATATTCGATTTTCTTAAGCTCTCTGCATCTACGTTAGGTAAGAATTGTCATAGATAGAAAGAATTGTCTGCAATCGTTCTTTCTATCGATAATTGGCAGAATACGTGATATTCTATGTTTCCAAGCGTTCTGCATCAACGGTAAGACAGGATTCACTTCCCTGTCCTCGCAATCGTTCTTTCTATCGATAATCGGCACGAATACGTGATATGCGATGTTTCCCATCGTTCTGCATCGATGGTAGGCAAGGATTCCCTTCCCTGCCCTCGCAATCGCTCCTTCTATCCATAATTTGCACGAATACGTGATATTCGATGTTCTTAAGCGTTCTGCATCGACGTTAGGTATGAATTCACTTCCCTGCCCTCGCAATTGTTCTTTCTATCGATAATTGGCAGAATACGTGATATTCTATGTTTCCAAGCGTTCTGCATCAACGGTAAGACAGGATTCACTTCCCTGTCCTCGCAATCGTTCTTTCTATCGATAATCGGCACGAATACGTGATATGCGATGTTTCCCATCGTTCTGCATCGATGGTAGGCAAGGATTCCCTTCCCTGCCCTCGCAATCGCTCCTTCTATCCATAATTTGCACGAATACGTGATATTCGATGTTCTTAAGCGTTCTGCATCGACGTTAGGTATGATTTCACTTCCCTGCCCTCGCAATTGTTCTTTCTATCGATAATTGGCCGAATACGTGATATTCTATGTTTCCAAGCGTTCTGCATCAACGGTAAGAAAGGATTCACTTCCCTGCCCTCGCAATCGCTCCTTCTATCCATAATTTGCACGAATACATGATATTCGATTTTCTTAAGCTCTCTGCATCTACGTTAGGTAAGAATTGTCATAGATAGAAAGAATTGTCTGCAATCGTTCTTTCTATCGATAATTGGCAGAATACGTGATATTCTATGTTTCCAAGCGTTCTGCATCAACGGTAAGACAGGATTCACTTCCCTGTCCTCGCAATCGTTCTTTCTATCGATAATCGGCACGAATACGTGATATGCGATGTTTCCCACCGTTCTGCATCGACGTTAGGTAAGAATTCACTTCCCTGCCCTCGCAATCGTTCTTTCTATCGGTAATTGGCAGAATACGTGATATTCTATGTTTCCAAGCGATCTGCATCAACGGTAAGAAAGGATTCACTTCCCTGCCCTCGCAATCGCTCCTTCTATCCATAATTTGCACGAATACGTGATATTCGATGTTCTTAAGCGTTCTGCATCGACGTTAGGTATGAATTCACTTCCCTGCCCTCGCAATTGTTCTTTCTATCGATAATTGGCAGAATACGTGATATTCTATGTTTCCAAGCGTTCTGCATCAACGGTAAGAAAGGATTCACTTCCCTGCCCTCGCAATCGCTCCTTCTATCCATAATTTGCACGAATACATGATATTCGATTTTCTTAAGCTCTCTGCATCTACGTTAGGTAAGAATTGTCATAGATAGAAAGAATTGTCTGCAATCGTTCTTTCTATCGATAATTGGCAGAATACGTGATATTCTATGTTTCCAAGCGTTCTGCATCAACGGTAAGACAGGATTCACTTCCCTGTCCTCGCAATCGTTCTTTCTATCGATAATCGGCACGAATACGTGATATGCGATGTTTCCCATCGTTCTGCATCGATGGTAGGCAAGGATTCCCTTCCCTGCCCTCGCAATCGCTCCTTCTATCCATAATTTGCACGAATACGTGATATTCGATGTTCTTAAGCGTTCTGCATCGACGTTAGGTATGAATTCACTTCCCTGCCCTCGCAATTGTTCTTTCTATCGATAATTGGCAGAATACGTGATATTCTATGTTTCCAAGCGTTCTGCATCAACGGTAAGACAGGATTCACTTCCCTGTCCTCGCAATCGTTCTTTCTATCGATAATCGGCACGAATACGTGATATGCGATGTTTCCCATCGTTCTGCATCGATGGTAGGCAAGGATTCCCTTCCCTGCCCTCGCAATCGCTCCTTCTATCCATAATTTGCACGAATACGTGATATTCGATGTTCTTAAGCGTTCTGCATCGACGTTAGGTATGATTTCACTTCCCTGCCCTCGCAATTGTTCTTTCTATCGATAATTGGCCGAATACGTGATATTCTATGTTTCCAAGCGTTCTGCATCAACGGTAAGAAAGGATTCACTTCCCTGCCCTCGCAATCGCTCCTTCTATCCATAATTTGCACGAATACATGATATTCGATTTTCTTAAGCTCTCTGCATCTACGTTAGGTAAGAATTGTCATAGATAGAAAGAATTGTCTGCAATCGTTCTTTCTATCGATAATTGGCAGAATACGTGATATTCTATGTTTCCAAGCGTTCTGCATCAACGGTAAGAAAGGATTCACTTCCCTGCCCTCGCAATCGCTCCTTCTATCCATAATTTGCACGAATACATGATATTCGATTTTCTTAAGCTCTCTGCATCTACGTTAGGTAAGAATTGTCATAGATAGAAAGAATTGTCTGCAATCGTTCTTTCTATCGATAATTGGCAGAATACGTGATATTCTATGTTTCCAAGCGTTCTGCATCAACGGTAAGAAAGGATTCACTTCCCTGCCCTCGCAATCGCTCCTTCTATCCATAATTTGCACGAATACGTGATATTCGATGTTCTTAAGCGTTCTGCATCGACGTTAGGTATGATTTCACTTCCCTGCCCTCGCAATTGTTCTTTCTATCGATAATTGGCCGAATACGTGATATTCTATGTTTCCAAGCGTTCTGCATCAACGGTAAGAAAGGATTCACTTCCCTGCCCTCGCAATCGCTCCTTCTATCCATAATTTGCACGAATACATGATATTCGATTTTCTTAAGCTCTCTGCATCTACGTTAGGTAAGAATTGTCATAGATAGAAAGAATTGTCTGCAATCGTTCTTTCTATCGATAATTGGTAGAATACGTGATATTCTATGTTTCCAAGCGTTCTGCATCAACGGTAAGACAGGATTCACTTCCCTGTCCTCGCAATCGTTCTTTCTATCGATAATCGGCACGAATACGTGATATGCGATGTTTCCCATCGTTCTGCATCGATGGTAGGCAAGGATTCCCTTCCCTGCCCTCGCAATCGCTCCTTCTATCCATAATTTGCACGAATACGTGATATTCGATGTTCTTAAGCGTTCTGCATCGACGTTAGGTATGATTTCACTTCCCTGCCCTCGCAATTGTTCTTTCTATCGATAATTGGCCGAATACGTGATATTCTATGTTTCCAAGCGTTCTGCATCAACGGTAAGAAAGGATTCACTTCCCTGCCCTCGCAATCGCTCCTTCTATCCATAATTTGCACGAATACATGATATTCGATTTTCTTAAGCTCTCTGCATCTACGTTAGGTAAGAATTGTCATAGATAGAAAGAATTGTCTGCAATCGTTCTTTCTATCGATAATTGGCAGAATACGTGATATTCTATGTTTCCAAGCGTTCTGCATCAACGGTAAGAAAGGATTCACTTCCCTGCCCTCGCAATCGCTCCTTCTATCCATAATTTGCACGAATACGTGATATTCGATTTTCTTAAGCTCTCTGCATCTACGTTAGGTAAGAATTGTCATAGATAGAAAGAATTGTCTGCAATCGTTCTTTCTATCGATAATTGGCAGAATACGTGATATTCTATGTTTCCAAGCGTTCTGCATCAACGGTAAGACAGGATTCACTTCCCTGTCCTCGCAATCGTTCTTTCTATCGATAATCGGCACGAATACGTGATATGCGATGTTTCCCATCGTTCTGCATCGATGGTAGGCAAGGATTCCCTTCCCTGCCCTCGCAATCGCTCCTTCTATCCATAATTTGCACGAATACGTGATATTCGATGTTCTTAAGCGTTCTGCATCGACGTTAGGTATGAATTCAATTCCCTGCCCTCGCAATTGTTCTTTCTACCGATAATTGGCAGAATACGTGATATTCTATGTTTCCAAGCGTTCTGCATCAACGGTAAGAAAGGATTCACTTCCCTGCCCTCGCAATCGCTCCTTCTATCCATAATTTGCACGAATACATGATATTCGATTTTCTTAAGCTCTCTGCATCTACGTTAGGTAAGAATTGTCATAGATAGAAAGAATTGTCTGCAATCGTTCTTTCTATCGATAATTGGCAGAATACGTGATATTCTATGTTTCCAAGCGTTCTGCATCAACGGTAAGACAGGATTCACTTCCCTGTCCTCGCAATCGTTCTTTCTATCGATAATCGGCACGAATACGTGATATGCGATGTTTCCCATCGTTCTGCATCGATGGTAGGCAAGGATTCCCTTCCCTGCCCTCGCAATCGCTCCTTCTATCCATAATTTGCACGAATACGTGATATTCGATGTTCTTAAGCGTTCTGCATCGACGTTAGGTATGAATTCACTTCCCTGCCCTCGCAATTGTTCTTTCTATCGATAATTGGCAGAATACGTGATATTCTATGTTTCCAAGCGTTCTGCATCAACGGTAAGACAGGATTCACTTCCCTGTCCTCGCAATCGTTCTTTCTATCGATA
Source organism: Nomada fabriciana (assembly GCA_907165295.1). NCBI lineage: Eukaryota > Metazoa > Arthropoda > Insecta > Hymenoptera > Apidae > Nomada > Nomada fabriciana. Next base: position 53,223 of record CAJRBH010000112.1, on the reverse strand, counting down.
ATCGGCACGAATACGTGATATGCGATGTTTCCCATCGTTCTGCATCGATGGTAGGCAAGGATTCCCTTCCCTGCCCTCGCAATCGCTCCTTCTATCCATAATTTGCACGAATACGTGATATTCGATGTTCTTAAGCGTTCTGCATCGACGTTAGGTATGATTTCACTTCCCTGCCCTCGCAATTGTTCTTTCTATCGATAATTGGCCGAATACGTGATATTCTATGTTTCCAAGCGTTCTGCATCAACGGTAAGAAAGGATTCACTTCCCTGCCCTCGCAATCGCTCCTTCTATCCATAATTTGCACGAATACATGATATTCGATTTTCTTAAGCTCTCTGCATCTACGTTAGGTAAGAATTGTCATAGATAGAAAGAATTGTCTGCAATCGTTCTTTCTATCGATAATTGGCAGAATACGTGATATTCTATGTTTCCAAGCGTTCTGCATCAACGGTAAGACAGGATTCACTTCCCTGTCCTCGCAATCGTTCTTTCTATCGATAATCGGCACGAATACGTGATATTCGATGTTTCCCACCGTTCTGCATCGACGTTAGGTAAGAATTCACTTCCCTGCCCTCGCAATCGTTCTTTCTATCGGTAATTGGCAGAATACGTGATATTCTATGTTTCCAAGCGATCTGCATCAACGGTAAGAAAGGATTCACTTCCCTGCCCTCGCAATCGCTCCTTCTATCCATAATTTGCACGAATACATGATATTCGATTTTCTTAAGCTCTCTGCATCTACGTTAGGTAAGAATTGTCATAGATAGAAAGAATTGTCTGCAATCGTTCTTTCTATCGATAATTGGCAGAATACGTGATATTCTATGTTTCCAAGCGTTCTGCATCAACGGTAAGACAGGATTCACTTCCCTGTCCTCGCAATCGTTCTTTCTATCGATAATCGGCACGAATACGTGATATGCGATGTTTCCCATCGTTCTGCATCGATGGTAGGCAAGGATTCCCTTCCCTGCCCTCGCAATCGCTCCTTCTATCCATAACTTGCACGAATACGTGATATTCGATGTTCTTAAGCGTTCTGCATCGACGTTAGGTATGAATTCACTTCCCTGCCCTCGCAATTGTTCTTTCTATTGTGACGTGCCGACCTGCTCCCACAGTTCGGATCACATTTTTTTTCCCGATCTCCCTCCACCAATGCCGGCTGTGATGTTAGCGTTGGACTGCCCCTGCGGCTATGTAACGTCCAGCACGAACCGAGCACTCCTTCCAACGCCTTCCCGCCCCCTTCAATTACAATCCTACTTGAAGAAAACTCCTATGAACAATTCAAATATAAATATACAAAATTAACCCATCACTACTTACACGTGATAGTTACCTTCCAAGTAAGTGCAAACAACAGCACCCCTCCGACGCCTTCCCGCTCCCTGCAATTAAAATCATCCTTCCAGGAATACCTGCAAACAATTAAAAGACAGAGATACATAAAATTAATATATCATTACTTTTCCCACGATACATACTAACAATCACACCATAAACGCATAATTAATCGGAAACCCTGTTTAGAAATCAATAGAGAACCACTGCCAACTGAGAACCACGTACCAGGCTATTCCTAACACAATTTAACGAATTTCATTTGCGAAAGGGGCACGCGCCCGAACACTGCGGGCCTGACTTGCTCATTAGGGCTCCGCACCAAAGCGACACGGACCTGGATGCGCGGATAAGGTGCGCGAAGTCGATATGGTCAAGTATGCCACAGCACGAGTCAGTCTTTCTCTTCACCTGCTACTAGCAACACCTCCGGGATCGGTCCTGATTTATTTCAATTAATTCCATAACGAACTTAGAATATTTCCGATTTATTTCATTTTATCCCACCAGGAACTTAGAATATTTCCGATTTATTTCATTTTATTCCATAAGGAACATAGAATATTTCCGATTTATTTCATTTTATTCAATAAGGAACATAGAATATTTCCGATTTATTTCAATTAATTCCATCAGGAACTTAGAATATTTCCGATTTATTTCATTTTATCCCACCAGGAACTTAGAATATTTTTAGATACAATTGAGTTTACTGCAGGAAGTATAGATGGCGTACCAACCTTCGAAACCCCCTCTCCGGCATATCATACCTGGGCTATATTAGAACAGTCAGTTCAGTTCAGTTCAACGCTCAGTACAGTTCAACAGTTACTTCACTTGAACCCACGTCAGTTCAGTTCACCAGGCAGTTCAGTTCACTTCAGCGCTCAGTACAGTTCAACAGTTACTTCACTTGAACCCACATCATTTCAGTAAATCATTCTCGCGATTTATTTCATTAATTACAATAACGGACTTAGAACATTTCTCTCGATTTATTTCAATAATTAGCATAACGGACTTAGAATATACTCACGATTTATTCCAATAAATAGCATTTCGGACTTAGAATATACTCGCGATTTATTCCGATAATTGGCTTAACGGACTTAGAATATTTTCGAGAATAAGTCTAATGAGACAACGCACATATACCGTATGTGCTATCGAATTGTAACACGTTTATTCACGCAACGTGTTCGCTATGATGATTCTGTGAGCTTGACTACTGAAGCAACAGTTCTGAGTGAACATAGTGAATATAATAAATATTACGAAGTAGTTTAACCGTGAACATAGTGAATATAATTTATATTAGAAGTAGTTTAATCGTGAACATAGCGAATATAATAAATATTACGAAGTAGTTTAACCGCGATCATAGTGAATATAAGAAAGATTACGAAGTAATTCGGATAGTTCGACCAAGGAATTGGTTACTCGTTGGAGAGACACTGCCTGGCCACAGCGAGATACATCGGGGCGACGCACCGTCCCCGTTCAGCAACTACCCCTCTCCTCACCTTCCTATCTTATTCACATCCCCCCGGGAGTGGGGGCGGACTGGATCCGAATCCGCCTGGGTTATCTTTCCTAACCTTCCTATCTTATTCACATCCCCCCGGGAGTGGGAGCGGACTGGATCCGAATCCGCCTGGGTTACCTTTTCATCATTTCCTACCAATTCACATTCCCCCCAGGAGTGGGAGCGGACTGGATCCGAATCCGCCTGGGTTATCTTTTCCTAACCTTCCTATCTTATTCACATCCCCCCGGGAGTGGGAGCGGACTGGATTCGAATCCGCCTGGGTTACCTTTTTCTTACTTCATACTTATGCACGTACTCCTCCGCCAGTATAATTGTCTTATGGATACTCGCTTCCGCAATAATTTGTTCGACACCTCGAGAGATATCGATTAGATATCTAATATAAAACCCAAAATCCCCCCCTACGTTCTTGGCACGACCTCGTCGCGTCTTTGAACTTTGTCTCTTCCGGGCTCAACCTGGAACGTGACATAATAACTGGTGACAGCGGTGGGATGCGAAATTTAATCATCCCCACAATTGCCCTTTATCGTTCCGTATAAGCAAATTTTCTCCTTCTAAGGCAGGGATTTCGTTTCGTCCTAAGGCTCAGTATACAAATATATATTTTCATATCTCTTACCACTTCACGACAAGAAGAACATGTCGCTGTACGGTGATGCCGACGAATCCAACCCCCTCACTACCTCCGTGGAGGAAGCTAATAGAGCTATTGACGCGTCAACCGCCGCGTTGCATGATAAATTAAGTCTTTTGCGTGAAAAGCAAATTCAAATCGAATCGCGATACGACATGTTCATTAACAAACAGCCGCGACCCGTTAGTCCCCGCGACGAATTTACTCACGAGGAACAGATACCACCAACCGCCTCTGGCTTGGAAACCCTCGCGAAACAGATAGCTTCGTTGCAAAACGCAGTAGATACCTTAACGAAAAGGCATCGAATTAAAACGCAGCTAGAAACTCCCGCCTCCTGTTATCGCGAAGGGAACCCAGGCAACGACGCGTTCGGCGAACTGCCAATGCACGGCAAACTTCAGGTCACTCTAAAGGACGCCGTTGAGACGGTACCACGTTTTGATGGGCACAATATGCCAATCCTACAATTTGCGAGAGCGTGTAGACGGGCTCGAGAAATGATCCCCCCTGCATCCGAACCCCAACTAGCGTGCTTATTAAGGAACCGCTTGCAAAAACACGCGTACTTGGTCGTGGAGGACTATTGCTTTGATACCGTAAACGCATTCGTCGGTAGACTGAAAACAGTGTTCGCTCCTGCTAAAACGTCGGACCATTACCGCGGCGAATTAGCCAACATTATAATCGGAAAGAACGAACACATATTAGATTATATTTCAAGAGTAAAGGATCTGAAGTTCGCCATTACAGACGAAGACACTAATTATTATCAAAATTCAAGGACAGCGTTATATGACATTGACCAGCTAGCTTTAAGATCGTTTTTGGACGGACTTCCTCCCACGATGCGTAGTCAAATGGAACCCGCTGCATTATCTTCATTGGAGGAGGCATTCGATAAAGCAGTGTACGTGGCGAAACTAATAGAGCGGGATCGCCACCGGTTTATGGGAGAACGGGCTTTCCGAACGCAATGTCAATTATGCCATCGGGAAGGACACGACGCACGATCCTGCAGAACATATCCGATCAATAACCCTTCGCCACTCATGCGGACCCCGGAACGACCTACAGGGAGAAATTTCGACCGTTCGCCCCCAACAAAGGACTATAATACGCCACGTCAAGCAGACACACGAACCTGCAATTATTGCGGCAGAATAGGACACTTGGCCATAGAATGCCGTAAGAAAATGCGCGATCAGAACATGTCGGGAAACGACCAGCCCCCACGAGAATACCGGGAAGCGCCTCGTGGAACGGGCAGGATAAATGCGCACCCAATAAGCACGCTCCGGGCTACGAACCCCCTCCAACAAGGATCGCCAACGTGCATCTCTCCCCGTCGAACAACGTTCCTTCCATCAACGTCCGCAGTCCGCAACTAATTCTTCCCACGGACATAATGATCGACACAGGAGCGGAGGTAAACCTGATTAAGCGGTCATGCATCAAAACGCCCGGCGACATCGACAGGGACAATGCAATCGAACTGATGGGAATTACTGAAACCTGCGTGCCTACTTTAGGAACCCTTACGGCACATTTATTCAACTACCCCGTAGAATTTCACGTCGTCGAAGACGCTATACCCCTGCGCAATCAAGGCCTATTGGGATCAGGATTCCTAAGCGAAAGTGGAGTAACAGTAGACTTCAAAAATAAATGGCTAGCCTTTAACGGCAATTTTGTACCTTTTAACAAGACCGAAGAATTGATAGTACCGCCGAGAACCAGCATCGTCGCACAAGCGACCGTCGCTAACCCAGAAATCGAAGAAGGATACATTCCCCGAATCGACTTAGGAGAAGGGCTATACGCAGGAAAAGCCCTAGTACAAAACCAGAATGGAAAGGCAATTATACAAATCATCAACACCAACGAGCAACCGGCGACCATCCGGATACCCCCAGTCAAGCTGGAAGAATTTGAAGAAGCTCCCATAATGTACCCCCAAGTAAAGCATACCGAGGAAGCCGCGTCTTCGAAGCAAGCCGAAGACACGATGAACCCCTACTCTCAAAAGGGCAAACGGCCCACTCCCATTAGCGAAACCCCCAGAGAAGGAAGAACCCAGCGAATCGGACAAAAGTCCACACCCCTCGTATGCCCCATTGCGGATCAGAAGGTAGCACACCAAATTCATCCCACACAAGGATTGGAAGGGATCAAACCCACTCAAACCGTCGCCAAGGACGAGCCCAACAGGATCGCATTAATAATCGATCACATATCCCCGACAGATCTTAATCGGGAAGAAGAAGCTCACGTCCACCAACTCGTCGGAAAATATCAAGATATATTCCATTTGCCTGGCGAACCTCTAGGTCACACGAATGCCATTACCCATGCCATCGAAACTACGGATCCAGCCCCAGTATCAACGAAACAGTACCGTTTCCCTCCTATCCATAAGGAAGAAATTCAGACGCAAATGAAAGAACTCCTGGAACAAAAAATAGTCAAACCATCCGTCTCCCCGTATAGCTCACCCCTCTGGATAGTCCCGAAGAAACCAGGGCCAGATGGAAAGAAAAAATGGAGAATGGTGATCGACTACCGGCAACTTAATCAAAAAACCGTCCCCGATGCTTATCCCCTACCGAATATTACCGATATCCTCGACCAGCTCGGAGGAGCGAAATACTTCTCAGTCTTCGACCTTGTATCCGGATTTCATCAAATCCCGATGAAACCAGAAGACGCACAAAAGACTGCATTCTCGGCACCGCATGGCCATTACGAATTTTCAAGGATGCCCTTTGGTTTACGCAACGCTCCCGCAATATTTCAACGCCTGATGGACCACGTCCTTTCTGGACTACAAGGTTCCAAGATGTTTGTGTACCTGGATGACATAGTCCTCTACTCGAGTTCATTGAACGAACATGGAATCAAGTTCCGCAAGCTTGCTGATAGATTACGTCAAGCCAATTTGAAACTGCAGCCAAGCAAGTGCCAATTTCTAAGGAAGGAAGTAGCGTACCTTGGCCACGTCCTTACGGAAAACGGAGTAAAGCCGGATCCTCAAAAAATTACCGCGGTTATGAATTACCCTCCACCCCGCAACACCAGAGGCATAAAGCAATTCCTAGGATTGGCCGGGTACTATAGGCGATTTATACCCGACTTCTCCAAAGAAGCGAGGCCACTCACTTCGTTACTCAAAAAGGGTACACCTTTCACATGGGGCGAACCTCAACAAAAATCCTTCACATACCTCAAGGACAAATTGGTTCGGGAACCCATACTTCAATTCCCAGACTTCGAGAAGGAATTCCACCTTACCACCGACGCGTCAGATTACGCCGTTGGAGGATTAATAACGCAAACATACGGGGATAAGGAACTTCCCCTCGCCTATGCGTCACGACTTCTGTGCCAAGCAGAAATAAATTACTCCACAATTGAGAAGGAACTGTTAGCCATAATATATTGTACCAGCCATTTTCGACCTTACTTATATGGTAAACGATTTACTCTTTATACGGACCACCAACCGCTCGTCTGGCTTCATAGGGTCAAGGACCCAACTTCACGACTCGTTCGCTGGCGACTGAAACTAGCCGAATTCGACTATGACATCCAGTATCAATCTGGGAAGTCCAATCGAGTAGCGGACGCACTCTCTCGCAACCCACCGGACTGCACGACAGTATTCGCCTGTCCGATCCGCCCACGGTCGTACTCAGATTCCGACTCCGAGTTGCAAATCCAGGACGAAAACCAAAAACGGCCAAGAATCCAGGGACCTGAACCGCAACGTTGGGAAACTGGACGTCCCTTCTCGAGCGATTCGGAAGAGTCCCTATTCAGCGCTCCAAAGAATATTCGGAGAGACCAGTCGGAAGGTCCCGATAGAACTTCAGATATGGCGCTAACACCTGTTCAACCACCATCGTCCCATAGACCCCCGACCAGCGGAAATATATTCGAGACGCCACCGATGTACAATATGCCACCGAAGCAACGCAAAGCCAGCACGGAAGACGGCCCATGCGCGCCTTCCAATGATCTTTCCAGTGAAGACGAAACCTCACAGGGAGAATCAGATGATGATGGTACACATAGCGAATCAGTGGAAGTCGTTCCGCAAGGCCCTAACCACCCCAACTGCTCCGTTCGCGTCAGTCGGGACCCCTTGGCTATCCGGCACGGACCTCTAGTAATCTTCCTAGCAGGCGACGGCAACGTCTGTGACGACGGTGGACATAATCTAAGAACCCATGCAGGTTTTCCCATCAGAAGAGATCTCACACTCGGACGTGCGCGCGTAATAAAGCACAAGGGAAAAACTATTATTGGCTTAGTCGTTAAGGAAAGGGCTAATTTTCCGATGGAACCCGGGATTTTCCGCGAAGCCGTGAACTCACTTAGGGATGTAGTTAGAGAACTGCAGCTACCCGGATTTAGTATTGCCAAAACCCCTCAAATTGGCGCCTTGTTCTGGGAAGAAATCATATCCGAAATCAACACTAGGTTGTCTGAAGAAAATGTATTAATCACCATATGCACACAAACCGTTCAAATTCCCGCCGATATCCTGAGACCCACTATAATAGAGGACAACCACTCCTCGGCTATCGGAGGTCATAGAGGCGTTAGCAAAACCCTTAAAAGGATCCGTCACACTTACTACTGGCAAGGACTCAAACAACAGGTCCGCATCTATATTCGGAACTGTCTGCTTTGTCAGCGGAAAAAGTTAGTACGAATAAAAACGCGACAACCGATGGTTTTAACAGATACCCCTGGTGCCGCATTCGATAAAGTTGGATTAGATATAGTAGGTCCCCTACCTATATCTCCCGCTGGAAACTTGTATATACTAACCATGCAAGACTTACTTACAAAATACTTTGTATGTGCACCGTTGAAGGGCACCACCTCTATGGAAGTTGCCGACGCCTTCATAAAGAACCTCATATGCCGATTTGGCGCACCAAAAGCTATCCTCACCGACCAAGGATCAAATTTCACCAGCGCGTTTATGAGAACTATTGCTCGTAAATTCAGGATCGCACAATACAAAACCACAGCGTTCCATCCGCAATCCAACGGATCTCTGGAAAGATCCCACATCGTCCTGATAGATTATCTAAAAATGTACACAAGCCAAAACGACGACTGGGACTGTTGGACCGATCTCGCGGCATTTTCATACAACACAAGTGTCCATGAAGGTACGGGATACACACCGCATGAACTAGTATTCGGGAAAATAGCGCGCGTCCCCGCTCAACAGCGGCCGATTGACTGTCCGGACGACGAAACATACGGGGGCTACATCTCGCGTCTGACGGAATGCATCAATAAGCTCCAACATCTCGCTGCAGAAAGATTAAAAAACGCGAAAGAAAGGTACAAAATGTACTACGATCGTCGCATAAACGAGGAACATTTCCAACCCGGGGACGAGGTGTTCGTTATAAAAAACAGTCGAAAAGGAAAATTTGCAGACCATTATACTGGCCCACACAAGGTTATCGAGGTGCTACCCCAACAAAACCTAAAAATAAGCTGGGAAAAGGGATACAAAATTATTCACGCAAATAAGGCGCGAAAACTACGTCGTTAAATATTAGCGAAAACGAAGTTCTAAAATCCATTACAATTACCCTTAGAAATTAAATTACCTTATCAACATGTGTCGATATCCTTTAGGTATCGCCCCTCCCCTATTTTTGTTTTGAGTCCAGTACTCCAAAAATTTCATTAAAATCATCATTAAAAGGTTAAATCGCGTTATAACCACGTGTCGATATCCTTTGGGTATCGCCCCTCCACTATTTTCGTTTTGAATTTTGTACTTCAAAAATTTAAAAAAAAAAAAAACACCAACAAAAAAAAGTTAGAAATATGTATTCGATTAGTTATACCTACCATAAATTCACTCCATTACTTAATACTAAATTACTTTACCAGTTAACCTACTTAATAACTAATCGTAATATAAAAAGGATATATGTATATATATAAGTCAATTTGTTCAATTTCGCACACTTATATATCACTACAAAAGCTATTAAATATGATTTAGTATAACTGTAACTACTATATACATTGCGTAGATTAATTCAAAAAATAAAAAAAAAAAAACAGAGAGAAAAAAAATTATATATATATTAATCAAATTTAGATACCTAGCCTAATCATACTTAATTTAGTTATACTTACCTTATATTAAATACTACAAATGCTAAGACTTATTCTACGCCTAATTTGGAGCCGGAGGTTATAAGAAAAACTGCAATAACCAGTTTCATTTCGTTTATTAAGTATTCATTATCAGTACACCCAGTGATTAATGAAGGGAAGTTGATTTATTTTGAGGAACCCACCACCTATTAAATAAATGCAGGCATTTCTTACAATAAGGGGGGAGGTGTGACGTGCCGACCTGCTCCCACAGTTCGGATCACATTTTTTTTCCCGATCTCCCTCCACCAATGCCGGCTGTGATGTTAGCGTTGGACTGCCCCTGCGGCTATGTAACGTCCAGCACGAACCGAGCACTCCTTCCAACGCCTTCCCGCCCCCTTCAATTACAATCCTACTTGAAGAAAACTCCTATGAACAATTCAAATATAAATATACAAAATTAACCCATCACTACTTACACGTGATAGTTACCTTCCAAGTAAGTGCAAACAACAGCACCCCTCCGACGCCTTCCCGCTCCCTGCAATTAAAATCATCCTTCCAGGAATACCTGCAAACAATTAAAAGACAGAGATACATAAAATTAATATATCATTACTTTTCCCACGATACATACTAACAATCACACCATAAACGCATAATTAATCGGAAACCCTGTTTAGAAATCAATAGAGAACCACTGCCAACTGAGAACCACGTACCAGGCTATTCCTAACACAATTTAACGAATTTCATTTGCGAAAGGGGCACGCGCCCGAACACTGCGGGCCTGACTTGCTCATTAGGGCTCCGCACCAAAGCGACACGGACCTGGATGAGCGGATAAGGTGCGCGAAGTCGATATGGTCAAGTATGCCACAGCACGAGTCAGTCTTTCTCTTCACCTGCTACTAGCAACACCTCCGGGATCGGTCCTGATTTATTTCAATAAATTCCATAACGAACTTAGAATATTTCCGATTTATTTCATTTTATCCCACCAGGAACTTAGAATATTTCCGATTTATTTCATTTTATTCCATAAGGAACATAGAATATTTCCGATTTATTTCATTTTATTCAATAAGGAACATAGAATATTTCCGATTTATTTCAATTAATTCCATCAGGAACTTAGAATATTTCCGATTTATTTCATTTTATCCCACCAGGAACTTAGAATATTTTTAGATACAATTGAGTTTACTCCAGGAAGTATAGATGGCGTACCAACCTTCGAAACCCCCTCTCCGGCATATCATACCTGGGCTATATTAGAACAGTCAGTTCAGTTCAGTTCAACGCTCAGTACAGTTCAACAGTTACTTCACTTGAACCCACGTCAGTTCAGTTCACCAGGCAGTTCAGTTCACTTCAGCGCTCAGTACAGTTCAACAGTTACTTCACTTGAACCCACATCATTTCAGTAAATCATTCTCGCGATTTATTTCATTAATTACAATAACGGACTTAGAACATTTCTCTCGATTTACTTCAATAATTAGCATAACGGACTTAGAATATACTCACGATTTATTCCAATAAATAGCATTTCGGACATAGAATATACTCGCGATTTATTCCGATAATTGGCCTAACGGACTTAGAATATTTTCGAGAATAAGTCTAATGAGACAACGCACATATACCGTATGTGCTATCGAATTGTAACACGTTTATTCACGCAACGTGTTCGCTATGATGATTCTGTGAGCTTGACTACTGAAGCAACAGTTCTGAGTGAACATAGTGAATATAATAAATATTACGAAGTAGTTTAACCGTGAACATAGTGAATATAATTTATATTAGAAGTAGTTTAATCGTGAACATAGCGAATATAATAAATATTACGAAGTAGTTTAACCGCGATCATAGTGAATATAAGAAAGATTACGAAGTAATTCGGATAGTTCGACCAAGGAATTGGTTACTCGTTGGAGAGACACTGCCTGGCCACAGCGAGATACATCGGGGCGACGCACCGTCCCCGTTCAGCAACTACCCCTCTCCTCACCTTCCTATCTTATTCACATCCCCCCGGGAGTGGGAGCGGACTGGATCCGAATCCGCCTGGGTTATCTTTCCTAACCTTCCTATCTTATTCACATCCCCCCGGGAGTGGGAGCGGACTGGATCCGAATCCGCCTGGGTTACCTTTTCATCATTTCCTACCAATTCACATTCCCCCCAGGCGTGGGAGCGGACTGGATCCGAATCCGCCTGGGTTATCTTTTCCTAACCTTCCTATCTTATTCACATCCCCCCGGGAGTGGGAGCGGACTGGATTCGAATCCGCCTGGGTTACCTTTTTCTTACTTCATACTTATGCACGTACTCCTCCGCCAGTATAATTGTCTTATGGATACTCGCTTCCGCAATAATTTGTTCGACACCTCGAGAGATATCGATTAGATATCTAATATAAAACCCAAAATCCCCCCCTACGTTCTTGGCACGACCTCGTCGCGTCTTTGAACTTTGTCTCTTCCGGGCTCAACCTGGAACGTGACACTATCGATAATTGGCAGAATACGTGATATTCTATGTTTCCAAGCGTTCTGCATCAACGGTAAGAAAGGATTCACTTCCCTGCCCTCGCAATCGCTCCTGCTATCCATAATTTGCACGAATACATGATATTCGATTTTCTTAAGCTCTCTGCATCTACGTTAGGTAAGAATTGTCATAGATAGAAAGAATTGTCTGCAATCGTTCTTTCTATCGATAATCGGCACGAATACGTGATATGCGATGTTTCCCATCGTTCTGCATCGATGGTAGGCAAGGATTCCCTTCCCTGCCCTCGCAATCGCTCCTTCTATCCATAATTTGCACGAATACGTGATATTCGATGTTCTTAAGCGTTCTGTATCGACGTTAGGTATGAATTCACTTCCCTGCCCTCGCAATTGTTCTTTCTATCGATAATTGGCACGAATACGTGATATTCGATGTTTCCCACCGTTCTGCAACGACGTTAGGTAAGAATTCACTTCCCTGCCCTCGCAATCGTTCTTTCTATCGGTAATTGGCAGAATACGTGATATTATATGTTTCCAAGCGATCTGCATCAACGGTAAGAAAGGATTCACTTCCCTGCCCTCGCAATCGCTCCTTCTATCCATAATTTGCACGAATACATGATATTCGATTTTCTTAAGCTCTCTGCATCTACGTTAGGTAAGAATTGTCATAGATAGAAAGAATTGTCTGCAATCGTTCTTTCTATCGATAATTGGCAGAATACGTGATATTCTATGTTTCCAAGCGTTCTGCATCAACGGTAAGACAGGATTCACTTCCCTGTCCTCGCAATCGTTCTTTCTATCGATAATCGGCACGAATACGTGATATGCGATGTTTCCCATCGTTCTGCATCGATGGTAGGCAAGGATTCCCTTCCCTGCCCTCGCAATCGCTCCTTCTATCCATAATTTGCACGAATACGTGATATTCGATGTTCTTAAGCGTTCTGCATCGACGTTAGGTATGAATTCACTTCCCTGCCCTCGCAATTGTTCTTTCTATCGATAATTGGCAGAATACGTGATATTCTATGTTTCCAAGCGTTCTGCATCAACGGTAAGAAAGGATTCACTTCCCTGCCCTCGCAATCGCTCCTTCTATCCATAATTTGCAGGAATACATGATATTCGATTTTCTTAAGCTCTCTGCATCTACGTTATGTAAGAATTGTCATAGATAGAAAGAATTGTCTGCAATCGTTCTTTCTATCGATAATCGGCACGAATACGTGATATGCGATGTTTCCCATCGTTCTGCATCGATGGTAGGCAAGGATTCCCTTCCCTGCCCTCGCAATCGCTCCTTCTATCCATAATTTGCACGAATACGTGATATTCGATGTTCTTAAGCGTTCTGCATCGACGTTAGGTATGAATTCACTTCCCTGCCCTCGCAATTGTTCTTTCTATCGATAATTGGCAGAATACGTGATATTCTATGTTTCCAAGCGTTCTGCATCAACGGTAAGACAGGATTCACTTCCCTGTCCTCGCAATCGTTCTTTCTATCGATAATCGGCACGAATACGTGATATGCGATGTTTCCCATCGTTCTGCATCGATGGTAGGCAAGGATTCCCTTCCCTGCCCTCGCAATCGCTCCTTCTATCCATAATTTGCACGAATACGTGATATTCGATGTTCTTAAGCGTTCTGCATCGACGTTAGGTAAGAATTCACTTCCCTGCCCTCGCAATTGTTCTTTCTATCGATAATTGGCAGAATACGTGATATTCTATGTTTCCAAGCGTTCTGCATCAACGGTAAGAAAGGATTCACTTCCCTGCCCTCGCAATCGCTCCTTCTATCCATAATTTGCACGAATACATGATATTCGATTTTCTTAAGCTCTCTGCATCTACGTTAGGTAAGAATTGTCATAGATAGAAAGAATTGTCTGCAATCGTTCTTTCTATCGATAATCGGCACGAATACGTGATATGCGATGTTTCCCATCGTTCTGCATCGATGGTAGGCAAGGATTCCCTTCCCTGCCCTCGCAATCGCTCCTTCTATCCATAATTTGCACGAATACGTGATATTCGATGTTCTTAAGCGTTCTGCATCGACGTTAGGTATGAATTCACTTCCCTGCCCTCGCATTTGTTCTTTCTATCGATAATTGGCACGAATACGTGATATTCGATGTTTCCCACCGTTCTGCATCGACGTTAGGTAAGAATTCACTTCCCTGCCCTCGCAATCGTTCTTTCTATCGGTAATTGGCAGAATACGTGATATTCTATGTTTCCAAGCGATCTGCATCAACGGTAAGAAAGGATTCACTTCCCTGCCCTCGCAATCGCTCCTTCTATCCATAATTTGCACGAATACATGATATTCGATTTTCTTAAGCTCTCTGCATCTACGTTAGGTAAGAATTGTCATAGATAGAAAGAATTGTCTGCAATCGTTCTTTCTATCGATAATTGGCAGAATACGTGATATTCTATGTTTCCAAGCGTTCTGCATCAACGGTAAGACAGGATTCACTTCCCTGTCCTCGCAATCGTTCTTTCTATCGATAATCGCCACGAATACGTGATATGCGATGTTTCCCATCGTTCTGCATCGATGGTAGGCAAGGATTCCCTTCCCTGCCCTCGCAATCGCTCCTTCTATCCATAATTTGCACGAATACGTGATATTCGATGTTCTTAAGCGTTCTGCATCGACGTTAGGTATGAATTCACTTCCCTGCCCTCGCAATTGTTCTTTCTATCGATAATTGGCAGAATACGTGATATTCTATGTTTCCAAGCGTTCTGCATCAACGGTAAGAAAGGATTCACTTCCCTGCCCTCGCAATCGCTCCTTCTATCCATAATTTGCACGAATACATGATATTCGATTTTCTTAAGCTCTCTGCATCTACGTTAGGTAAGAATTGTCATAGATAGAAAGAATTGTCTGCAATCGTTCTTTCTATCGATAATTGGCAGAATACGTGATATTCTATGTTTCCAAGCGTTCTGCATCAACGGTAAGACAGGATTCACTTCCCTGTCCTCGCAATCGTTCTTTCTATCGATAATCGGCACGAATACGTGATATGCGATGTTTCCCATCGTTCTGCATCGATGGTAGGCAAGGATTCCCTTCCCTGCCCTCGCAATCGCTCCTTCTATCCATAATTTGCACGAATACGTGATATTCGATGTTCTTAAGCGTTCTGCATCGACGTTAGGTATGAATTCACTTCCCTGCCCTCGCAATTGTTCTTTCTATCGATAATTGGCAGAATACGTGATATTCTATGTTTCCAAGCGTTCTGCATCAACGGTAAGACAGGATTCACTTCCCTGTCCTCGCAATCGTTCTTTCTATCGATAATCGGCACGAATACGTGATATGCGATGTTTCCCATCGTTCTGCATCGATGGTAGGCAAGGATTCCCTTCCCTGCCCTCGCAATCGCTCCTTCTATCCATAATTTGCACGAATACGTGATATTCGATGTTCTTAAGCGTTCTGCATCGACGTTAGGTATGAATTCACTTCCCTGCCCTCGCAATTGTTCTTTCTATCGATAATTGGCCGAATACGTGATATTCTATGTTTCCAAGCGTTCTGCATCAACGGTAAGAAAGGATTCACTTCCCTGCCCTCGCAATCGCTCCTTCTATCCATAATTTGCACGAATACATGATATTCGATTTTCTTAAGCTCTCTGCATCTACGTTAGGTAAGAATTGTCATAGATAGAAAGAATTGTCTGCAATCGTTCTTTCTATCGATAATTGGCAGAATACGTGATATTCTATGTTTCCAAGCGTTCTGCATCAACGGTAAGAAAGGATTCACTTCCCTGCCCTCGCAATCGCTCCTTCTATCCATAATTTGCACGAATACATGATATTCGATTTTCTTAAGCTCTCTGCATCTACGTTAGGTAAGAATTGTCATAGATAGAAAGAATTGTCTGCAATCGTTCTTTCTATCGATAATTGGCAGAATACGTGATATTCTATGTTTCCAAGCGTTCTGCATCAACGGTAAGACAGGATTCACTTCCCTGTCCTCGCAATCGTTCTTTCTATCGATAATCGGAACGAATACGTGATATTCGATGTTTCCCACCGTTCTGCATCGACGTTAGGTAAGAATTCACTTCCCTGCCCTCGCAATCGTTCTTTCTATCGGTAATTGGCAGAATACGTGATATTCTATGTTTCCAAGCGATCTGCATCAACGGTAAGAAAGGATTCACTTCCCTGCCCTCGCAATCGCTCCTTCTATCCATAATTTGCACGAATACATGATATTCGATTTTCTTAAGCTCTCTGCATCTACGTTAGGTAAGAATTGTCATAGATAGAAAGAATTGTCTGCAATCGTTCTTTCTATCGATAATTGGCAGAATACGTGATATTCTATGTTTCCAAGCGTTCTGCATCAACGGTAAGACAGGATTCACTTCCCTGTCCTCGCAATCGTTCTTTCTATCGATAATCGGCACGAATACGTGATATTCGATGTTTCCCACCGTTCTGCATCGACGTTAGGTAAGAATTCACTTCCCTGCCCTCGCAATCGTTCTTTCTATCGGTAATTGGCAGAATACGTGATATTCTATGTTTCCAAGCGTTCTGCATCAACGGTAAGACAGGATTCACTTCCCTGTCCCCGCAATCGTTCTTTCTATCGATAATCGGCACGAATACGTGATATGCGATGTTTCCCATCGTTCTGCATCGATGGTAGGCAAGGATTCCCTTCCCTGCCCTCGCAATCGCTCCTTCTATCCATAACTTGCACGAATACGTGATATTCGATGTTCTTAAGCGTTCTGCATCGACGTTAGGTATGAATTCACTTCCCTGCCCTCGCAATTGTTCTTTCTATCGATAATTGGCAGAATACGTGATATTCTATGTTTCCAAGCGTTCTGCATCAACGGTAAGAAAGGATTCACTTCCCTGCCCTCGCAATCGCTCCTTCTATCCATAATTTGCACGAATACATGATATTCGATTTTCTTAAGCTCTCTGCATCTACGTTAGGTAAGAATTGTCATAGATAGAAAGAATTGTCTGCAATCGTTCTTTCTATCGATAATTGGCAGAATACGTGATATTCTATGTTTCCAAGCGTTCTGCATCAACGGTAAGACAGGATTCACTTCCCTGTCCTCGCAATCGTTCTTTCTATCGATAATCGGCACGAATACGTGATATGCGATGTTTCCCATCGTTCTGCATCGATGGTAGGCAAGGATTCCCTTCCCTGCCCTCGCAGTCGCTCCTTCTATCCATAATTTGCACGAATACGTGATATTCGATGTTCTTAAGCGTTCTGCATCGACGTTAGGTATGAATTCACTTCCCTGCCCTCGCAATTGTTCTTACTATCGATAATTGGCCGAATACGTGATATTCTATGTTTCCAAGCGTTCTGCATCAACGGTAAGAAAGGATTCACTTCCCTGCCCTCGCAATCGCTCCTTCTATCCATAATTTGCACGAATACATGATATTCGATTTTCTTAAGCTCTCTGCATCTACGTTATGTAAGAATTGTCATAGATAGAAAGAATTGTCTGCAATCGTTCTTTCTATCGATAATCGGCACGAATACGTGATATGCGATGTTTCCCATCGTTCTGCATCGATGGTAGGCAAGGATTCCCTTCCCTGCCCTCGCAATCGCTCCTTCTATCCATAATTTGCACGAATACGTGATATTCGATGTTCTTAAGCGTTCTGCATCGACGTTAGGTATGAATTCACTTCCCTGCCCTCGCAATTGTTCTTTCTATCGATAATTGGCAGAATACGTGATATTCTATGTTTCCAAGCGTTCTGCATCAACGGTAAGAAAGGATTCACTTCCCTGCCCTCGCAATCGCTCCTTCTATCCATAATTTGCACGAATACATGATATTCGATTTTCTTAAGCTCTCTGCATCTACGTTAGGTAAGAATTGTCATAGATAGAAAGAATTGTCCGCAATCGTTCTTTCTATCGATAATTGGCAGAATACGTGATATTCTATGTTTCCAAGCGTTCTGCATCAACGGTAAGACAGGATTCACTTCCCTGTCCTCGCAATCGTTCTTTCTATCGATAATCGGCACGAATACGTGATATGCGATGTTCTTAAGCGTTCTGCATCCACGTTAGGTATGAATTCACTTCCCCGCCCTCGCAATTGTTCTTTCTATCGATAATTGGCACGAATACGTGATATTCGATGTTTCCCACCGTTCTGCATCGACGTTAGGTAAGAATTCACTTCCCTGCCCTCGCAATCGTTCTTTCTATCGGTAATTGGCAGAATACGTGATATTCTATGTTTCCAAGCGATCTGCATCAACGGTAAGACAGGATTCACTTCCCTGTCCTCGCAATCGTTCTTTCTATCGATAATCGGCACGAATACGTGATATGCGATGTTCTTAAGCGTTCTGCATCCACGTTAGGTATGAATTCACTTCCCCGCCCTCGCAATTGTTCTTTCTATCGATAATTGGCACGAATACGTGATATTCGATGTTTCCCACCGTTCTGCATCGACGTTAGGTAAGAATTCACTTCCCTGCCCTCGCAATCGTTCTTTCTATCGGTAATTGGCAGAATACGTGATATTCTATGTTTCCAAGCGATCTGCATCAACGGTAAGACAGGATTCACTTCCCTGTCCTCGCAATCGTTCTTTCTATCGATAATCGGCACGAATACGTGATATGCGATGTTCTTAAGCGTTCTGCATCCACGTTAGGTATGAATTCACTTCCCCGCCCTCGCAATTGTTCTTTCTATCGATAATTGGCACGAATACGTGATATTCGATGTTTCCCACCGTTCTGCATCGACGTTAGGTAAGAATTCACTTCCCTGCCCTCGCAATCGTTCTTTCTATCGGTAATTGGCAGAATACGTGATATTCTATGTTTCCAAGCGATCTGCATCAACGGTAAGAAAGGATTCACTTCCGTGCCCTCGCAATCGCTCCTTCTATCCATAATTTGCACGAATACATGATATTCGATTTTCTTAAGCTCTCTGCATCTACGTTAGGTAAGAATTGTCATAGATAGAAAGAATTGTCTGCAATCGTTCTTTCTATCGATAATTGGCAGAATACGTGATATTCTATGTTTCCAAGCGTTCTGCATCAACGGTAAGACAGGATTCACTTCCCTGTCCTCGCAATCGTTCTTTCTATCGATAATCGGCACGAATACGTGATATTCGATGTTTCCCACCGTTCTGCATCGACGTTAGGTAAGAATTCACTTCCCTGCCCTCGCAATCGTTCTTTCTATCGGTAATTGGCAGAATACGTGATATTCTATGTTTCCAAGCGTTCTGCATCAACGGTAAGACAGGATTCACTTCCCTGTCCCCGCAATCGTTCTTTCTATCGATAATCGGCACGAATACGTGATATGCGATGTTTCCCATCGTTCTGCATCGATGGTAGGCAAGGATTCCCTTCCCTGCCCTCGCAATCGCTCCTTCTATCCATAACTTGCACGAATACGTGATATTCGATGTTCTTAAGCGTTCTGCATCGACGTTAGGTATGAATTCACTTCCCTGCCCTCGCAATTGTTCTTTCTATCGATAATTGGCAGAATACGTGATATTCTATGTTTCCAAGCGTTCTGCATCAACGGTAAGAAAGGATTCACTTCCCTGCCCTCGCAATCGCTCCTTCTATCCATAATTTGCACGAATACATGATATTCGATTTTCTTAAGCTCTCTGCATCTACGTTAGGTAAGAATTGTCATAGATAGAAAGAATTGTCTGCAATCGTTCTTTCTATCGATAATTGGCAGAATACGTGATATTCTATGTTTCCAAGCGTTCTGCATCAACGGTAAGACAGGATTCACTTCCCTGTCCTCGCAATCGTTCTTTCTATCGATAATCGGCACGAATACGTGATATGCGATGTTTCCCATCGTTCTGCATCGATGGTAGGCAAGGATTCCCTTCCCTGCCCTCGCAGTCGCTCCTTCTATCCATAATTTGCACGAATACGTGATATTCGATGTTCTTAAGCGTTCTGCATCGACGTTAGGTATGAATTCACTTCCCTGCCCTCGCAATTGTTCTTACTATCGATAATTGGCCGAATACGTGATATTCTATGTTTCCAAGCGTTCTGCATCAACGGTAAGAAAGGATTCCCTTCCCTGCCCTCGCAATCGCTCCTTCTATCCATAATTTGCACGAATACATGATATTCGATATTCTTAAGCTCTCTGCATCTACGTTAGGTAAGAATTGTCATAGATAGAAATAATTGTCTGCAATCGTTCTTTCTATCGATAATCGGCACGAATACGTGATATGCGATGTTTCCCATCGTTTTGCATCGATGGTAGGCAAGGATTCCCTTCCCTGCCCTCGCAATCGCTCCTTCTATCCATAATTTGCACGAATACGTGATATTCGATGTTCTTAAGCGTTCTGCATCGACGTTAGGTATGAATTCACTTCCCTGCCCTCGCAATTGTTCTTTCTATCGATAATTGGCAGAATACGTGATATTCTATGTTTCCAAGCGTTCTGCATCAACGGTAAGAAAGGATTCACTTCCCTGCCCTCGCAATCGCTCCTTCTATCCATAATTTGCACGAATACATGATATTCGATTTTCTTAAGCTCTCTGCATCTACGTTAGGTAAGAATTGTCATAGATAGAAAGAATTGTCCGCAATCGTTCTTTCTATCGATAATTGGCAGAATACGTGATATTCTATGTTTCCAAGCGTTCTGCATCAACGGTAAGACAGGATTCACTTCCCTGTCCTCGCAATCGTTCTTTCTATCGATAATCGGCACGAATACGTGATATGCGATGTTCTTAAGCGTTCTGCATCCACGTTAGGTATGAATTCACTTCCCCGCCCTCGCAATCGCTCCTTCTATCCATAATTTGCACGAATACGTGATATTCGATGTTCGTAAGCGTTCTGCATCGACGTTAGGTATGAATTCACTTCCCCGCCCTCGCAATTGTTCTTTCTATCGATAATTGGCACGAATACGTGATATTCGATGTTTCCCACCGTTCTGCATCGACGTTAGGTAAGAATTCACTTCCCTGCCCTCGCAATCGTTCTTTCTATCGGTAATTGGCAGAATACGTGATATTCTATGTTTCCAAGCGATCTGCATCAACGGTAAGAAAGGATTCACTTCCGTGCCCTCGCAATCGCTCCTTCTATCCATAATTTGCACGAATACATGATATTCGATTTTCTTAAGCTCTCTGCATCTACGTTAGGTAAGAATTGTCATAGATAGAAAGAATTGTCTGCAATCGTTCTTTCTATCGATAATTGGCAGAATACGTGATATTCTATGTTTCCAAGCGTTCTGCATCAACGGTAAGACAGGATTCACTTCCCTGTCCTCGCAATCGTTCTTTCTATCGATAATCGGCACGAATACGTGATATGCGATGTTTCCCATCGTTCTGCATCGATGGTAGGCAAGGATTCCCTTCCCTGCCCTCGCAGTCGCTCCTTCTATCCATAATTTGCACGAATACGTGATATTCGATGTTCTTAAGCGTTCTGCATCGACGTTAGGTATGAATTCACTTCCCTGCCCTCGCAATTGTTCTTACTATCGATAATTGGCCGAATACGTGATATTCTATGTTTCCAAGCGTTCTGCATCAACGGTAAGAAAGGATTCACTTCCCTGCCCTCGCAATCGCTCCTTCTATCCATAATTTGCACGAATACATGATATTCGATTTTCTTAAGCTCTCTGCATCTACGTTATGTAAGAATTGTCATAGATAGAAAGAATTGTCTGCAATCGTTCTTTCTATCGATAATCGGCACGAATACGTGATATGCGATGTTTCCCATCGTTCTGCATCGATGGTAGGCAAGGATTCCCTTCCCTGCCCTCGCAGTCGCTCCTTCTATCCATAATTTGCACGAATACGTGATATTCGATGTTCTTAAGCGTTCTGCATCGACGTTAGGTATGAATTCACTTCCCTGCCCTCGCAATTGTTCTTTCTATCGATAATTGGCAGAATACGTGATATTCTATGTTTCCAAGCGTTCTGCATCAACGGTAAGAAAGGATTCACTTCCCTGCCCTCGCAATCGCTCCTTCTATCCATAATTTGCACGAATACATGATATTCGATTTTCTTAAGCTCTCTGCATCTACGTTAGGTAAGAATTGTCATAGATAGAAAGAATTGTCCGCAATCGTTCTTTCTATCGATAATTGGCAGAATACGTGATATTCTATGTTTCCAAGCGTTCTGCATCAACGGTAAGACAGGATTCACTTCCCTGTCCTCGCAATCGTTCTTTCTATCGATAATCGGCACGAATACGTGATATGCGATGTTCTTAAGCGTTCTGCATCCACGTTAGGTATGAATTCACTTCCCCGCCCTCGCAATTGTTCTTTCTATCGATAATTGGCACGAATACGTGATATTCGATGTTTCCCACCGTTCTGCATCGACGTTAGGTAAGAATTCACTTCCCTGCCCTCGCAATCGTTCTTTCTATCGGTAATTGGCAGAATACGTGATATTCTATGTTTCCAAGCGATCTGCATCAACGGTAAGAAAGGATTCACTTCCGTGCCCTCGCAATCGCTCCTTCTATCCATAATTTGCACGAATACATGATATTCGATTTTCTTAAGCTCTCTGCATCTACGTTAGGTAAGAATTGTCATAGATAGAAAGAATTGTCTGCAATCGTTCTTTCTATCGATAATTGGCAGAATACGTGATATTCTATGTTTCCAAGCGTTCTGCATCAACGGTAAGACAGGATTCACTTCCCTGTCCTCGCAATCGTTCTTTCTATCGATAATCGGCACGAATACGTGATATGCGATGTTTCCCATCGTTCTGCATCGATGGTAGGCAAGGATTCCCTTCCCTGCCCTCGCAATCGCTCCTTCTATCCATAATTTGCACGAATACGTGATATTCGATGTTCTTAAGCGTTCTGCATCGACGTTAGGTATGAATTCACTTCCCTGCCCTCGCAATTGTTCTTTCTATCGATAATTGGCAGAATACGTGATATTCTATGTTTCCAAGCGTTCTGCATCAACGGTAAGAAAGGATTCACTTCCCTGCCCTCGCAATCGCTCCTTCTATCCATAATTTGCACGAATACATGATATTCGATTTTCTTAAGCTCTCTGCATCTACGTTATGTAAGAATTGTCATAGATAGAAAGAATTGTCTGCAATCGTTCTTTCTATCGATAATCGGCACGAATACGTGATATGCGATGTTACCCATCGTTCTGCATCGATGGTTGGCAAGGATTCCCTTCCCTGCCCTCGCAATCGCTCCTTCTATCCATAATTTGCACGAATACGTGATATTAGATGTTCTTAAGCGTTCTGCATCGACGTTAGGTATGAATTCACTTCCCTGCCCTCGCAATTGTTCTTTCTATCGATAATTGGCAGAATACGTGATATTCTATGTTTCCAAGCGTTCTGCATCAACGGTAAGACAGGATTCACTTCC
Organism: Nomada fabriciana; assembly: GCA_907165295.1. Classification (NCBI taxonomy): domain Eukaryota; kingdom Metazoa; phylum Arthropoda; class Insecta; order Hymenoptera; family Apidae; genus Nomada; species Nomada fabriciana. The sequence goes on along the minus strand of CAJRBH010000112.1, from coordinate 29,517 downwards.
CTGTCCTCGCAATCGTTCTTTCTATCGATAATCGGCACGAATACGTGATATGCGATGTTTCCCATCGTTCTGCATCGATGGTAGGCAAGGATTCCCTTCCCTGCCCTCGCAATCGCTCCTTCTATCCATAATTTGCACGAATACGTGATATTCGATGTTCTTAAGCGTTCTGCATCGACGTTAGGTATGAATTCACTTCCCTGCCCTCGCAATTGTTCTTTCTATCGATAATTGGCAGAATACGTGATATTCTATGTTTCCAAGCGTTCTGCATCAACGGTAAGAAAGGATTCACTTCCCTGCCCTCGCAATCGCTCCTTCTATCCATAATTTGCACGAATACATGATATTCGATTTTCTTAAGCTCTCTGCATCTACGTTAGGTAAGAATTGTCATAGATAGAAAGAATTGTCTGCAATCGTTCTTTCTATCGATAATCGGCACGAATACGTGATATGCGATGTTTCCCATCGTTCTGCATCGATGGTAGGCAAGGATTCCCTTCCCTGCCCTCGCAATCGCTCCTTCTATCCATAATTTGCACGAATACGTGATATTCGATGTTCTTAAGCGTTCTGCATCGACGTTAGGTATGAATTCACTTCCCTGCCCTCGCAATTGTTCTTTCTATCGATAATTGGCACGAATACGTGATATTCGATGTTTCCCACCGTTCTGCATCGACGTTAGGTAAGAATTCACTTCCCTGCCCTCGCAATCGTTCTTTCTATCGGTAATTGGCAGAATACGTGATATTCTATGTTTCCAAGCGATCTGCATCAACGGTAAGAAAGGATTCACTTCCCTGCCCTCGCAATCGCTCCTTCTATCCATAATTTGCACGAATACATGATATTCTATAGAAGGATAATGTTTCATTCTATGTTTCCAAGCGTTCTGCATCAACGGTAAGAAAGGATTCACTTCCCTGCCCTCGCAATCGCTCCTTCTATCCATAATTTGCACGAATACATGATATTCGATTTTCTTAAGCTCTCTGCATCTACGTTAGGTAAGAATTGTCATAGATAGAAAGAATTGTCTGCAATCGTTCTTTCTATCGATAATTGGCAGAATACGTGATATTCTATGTTTCCAAGCGTTCTGCATCAACGGTAAGAAAGGATTCACTTCCCTGCCCTCGCAATCGCTCCTTCTATCCATAATTTGCACGAATACATGATATTCGATTTTCTTAAGCTCTCTGCATCTACGTTAGGTAAGAATTGTCATAGATAGAAAGAATTGTCTGCAATCGTTCTTTCTATCGATAATTGGCAGAATACGTGATATTCTATGTTTCCAAGCGTTCTGCATCAACGGTAAGACAGGATTCACTTCCCTGTCCTCGCAATCGTTCTTTCTATCGATAATCGGCACGAATACGTGATATTCGATGTTTCCCACCGTTCTGCATCGACGTTAGGTAAGAATTCACTTCCCTGCCCTCGCAATCGTTCTTTCTATCGGTAATTGGCAGAATACGTGATATTCTATGTTTCCAAGCGATCTGCATCAACGGTAAGAAAGGATTCACTTCCCTGCCCTCGCAATCGCTCCTTCTATCCATAATTTGCACGAATACATGATATTCGATTTTCTTAAGCTCTCTGCATCTACGTTAGGTAAGAATTGTCATAGATAGAAAGAATTGTCTGCAATCGTTCTTTCTATCGATAATTGGCAGAATGCGTGATATTCTATGTTTCCAAGCGTTCTGCATCAACGGTAAGACAGGATTCACTTCCCTGTCCTCGCAATCGTTCTTTCTATCGATAATCGGCACGAATACGTGATATGCGATGTTTCCCATCGTTCTGCATCGATGGTAGGCAAGGATTCCCTTCCCTGCCCTCGCAATCGCTCCTTCTATCCATAACTTGCACGAATACGTGATATTCGATGTTCTTAAGCGTTCTGCATCGACGTTAGGTATGAATTCACTTCCCTGCCCTCGCAATTGTTCTTTCTATCGATAATTGGCAGAATACGTGATATTCTATGTTTCCAAGCGTTCTGCATCAACGGTAAGAAAGGATTCACTTCGATGCCCTCGCAATCGCTCCTTCTATCCATAATTTGCACGAATACATGATATTCGATTTTCTTAAGCTCTCTGCATCTACGTTAGGTAAGAATTGTCATAGATAGAAAGAATTGTCTGCAATCGTTCTTTCTATCGATAATTGGCAGAATACGTGATATTCTATGTTTCCAAGCGTTCTGCATCAACGGTAAGACAGGATTCACTTCCCTGTCCTCGCAATCGTTCTTTCTATCGATAATCGGCACGAATACGTGATATGCGATGTTTCCCATCGTTCTGCATCGATGGTAGGCAAGGATTCCCTTCCCTGCCCTCGCAATCGCTCCTTCTATCCATAATTTGCACGAATACATGATATTCGATTTTCTTAAGCTCTCTGCATCTACGTTAGGTAAGAATTGTCATAGATAGAAAGAATTGTCTGCAATCTTTCTTTCTATCGATAATTGGCCGAATACGTGATATTCTATGTTTCCAAGCGTTCTGCATCAACGGTAAGAAAGGATTCACTTCCCTGCCCTCGCAATCGCTCCTTCTATCCATAATTTGCACGAATACATGATATTCGATTTTCTTAAGCTCTCTGCATCTACGTTATGTAAGAATTGTCATAGATAGAAAGAATTGTCTGCAATCGTTCTTTCTATCGATAATCGGCACGAATACGTGATATGCGATGTTTCCCATCGTTCTGCATCGATGGTAGGCAAGGATTCCCTTCCCTGCCCTCGCAATCGCTCCTTCTATCCATAATTTGCACGAATACGTGATATTCGATGTTCTTAAGCGTTCTGCATCGACGTTAGGTAAGAATTCACTTCCCTGCCCTCGCAATCGTTCTTTCTATCGGTAATTGGCAGAATACGTGATATTCTATGTTTCCAAGCGATCTGCATCAACGGTAAGAAAGGATTCACTTCCCTGCCCTCGCAATCGCTCCTTCTATCCATAATTTGCACGAATACATGATATTCTATAGAAGGATAATGTTTCATTCTATGTTTCCAAGCGTTCTGCATCAACGGTAAGAAAGGATTCACTTCCCTGCCCTCGCAATCGCTCCTTCTATCCATAATTTCCACGAATACATGATATTCGATTTTCTTAAGCTCTCTGCATCTACGTTAGGTAAGAATTGTCATAGATAGAAAGAATTGTCTGCAATCGTTCTTTCTATCGATAATTGGCAGAATACGTGATATTCTATGTTTCCAAGCGTTCTGCATCAACGGTAAGAAAGGATTCACTTCCCTGCCCTCGCAATCGCTCCTTCTATCCATAATTTGCACGAATACATGATATTCGATTTTCTTAAGCTCTCTGCATCTACGTTAGGTAAGAATTGTCATAGATAGAAAGAATTGTCTGCAATCGTTCTTTCTATCGATAATTGGCAGAATACGTGATATTCTATGTTTCCAAGCGTTCTGCATCAACGGTAAGACAGGATTCACTTCCCTGTCCTCGCAATCGTTCTTTCTATCGATAATCGGCACGAATACGTGATATTCGATGTTTCCCACCGTTCTGCATCGACGTTAGGTAAGAATTCACTTCCCTGCCCTCGCAATCGTTCTTTCTATCGGTAATTGGCAGAATACGTGATATTCTATGTTTCCAAGCGATCTGCATCAACGGTAAGAAAGGATCCACTTCCCTGCCCTCGCAATCGCTCCTTCTATCCATAATTTGCACGAATACATGATATTCGATTTTCTTAAGCTCTCTGCATCTACGTTAGGTAAGAATTGTCATAGATAGAAAGAATTGTCTGCAATCGTTCTTTCTATCGATAATTGGCAGAATACGTGATATTCTATGTTTCCAAGCGTTCTGCATCAACGGTAAGAAAGGATTCACTTCCCTGTCCTCGCAATCGCTCCTTCTATCCATAATTTGCACGAATACATGATATTCGATTTTCTTAAGCTCTCTGCATCTACGTTAGGTAAGAATTGTCATAGATAGAAAGAATTGTCTGCAATCGTTCTTTCTATCGATAATTGGCAGAATACGTGATATTCTATGTTTCCAAGCGTTCTGCATCAACGGTAAGACAGGATTCACTTCCCTGTCCTCGCAATCGTTCTTTCTATCGATAATCGGCACGAATACGTGATATTCGATGTTTCCCACCGTTCTGCATCGACGTTAGGTAAGAATTCACTTCCCTGCCCTCGCAATCGTTCTTTCTATCGGTAATTGGCAGAATACGTGATATTCTATGTTTCCAAGCGATCTGCATCAACGGTAAGAAAGGATTCACTTCCCTGCCCTCGCAATCGCTCCTTCTATCCATAATTTGCACGAATACATGATATTCGATTTTCTTAAGCTCTCTGCATCTACGTTAGGTAAGAATTGTCATAGATAGAAAGAATTGTCTGCAATCGTTCTTTCTATCGATAATTGGCAGAATACGTGATATTCTATGTTTCCAAGCGTTCTGCATCAACGGTAAGAAAGGATTCACTTCCCTGTCCTCGCAATCGCTCCTTCTATCCATAATTTGCACGAATACATGATATTCGATTTTCTTAAGCTCTCTGCATCTACGTTAGGTAAGAATTGTCATAGATAGAAAGAATTGTCTGCAATCGTTCTTTCTATCGATAATTGGCAGAATACGTGATATTCTATGTTTCCAAGCGTTCTGCATCAACGGTAAGACAGGATTCACTTCCCTGTCCTCGCAATCGTTCTTTCTATCGATAATCGGCACGAATACGTGATATGCGATGTTTCCCATCGTTCTGCATCGATGGTAGGCAAGGATTCCCTTCCCTGCCCTCGCAATCGCTCCTTCTATCCATAACTTGCACGAATACGTGATATTCGATGTTCTTAAGCGTTCTGCATCGACGTTAGGTATGAATTCACTTCCCTGCCCTCGCAATTGTTCTTTCTATCGATAATTGGCAGAATACGTGATATTCTATGTTTCCAAGCGTTCTGCATCAACGGTAAGAAAGGATTCACTTCCCTGCCCTCGCAATCGCTCCTTCTATCCATAATTTGCACGAATACATGATATTCGATTTTCTTAAGCTCTCTGCATCTACGTTAGGTAAGAATTGTCATAGATAGAAAGAATTGTCTGCAATCGTTCTTTCTATCGATAATTGGCAGAATACGTGATATTCTATGTTTCCAAGCGTTCTGCATCAACGGTAAGACAGGATTCACTTCCCTGTCCTCGCAATCGTTCTTTCTATCGATAATCGGCACGAATACGTGATATGCGATGTTTCCCATCGTTCTGCATCGATGGTAGGCAAGGATTCCCTTCCCTGCCCTCGCAATCGCTCCTTCTATCCATAATTTGCACGAATACATGATATTCGATTTTCTTAAGCTCTCTGCATCTACGTTAGGTAAGAATTGTCATAGATAGAAAGAATTGTCTGCAATCTTTCTTTCTATCGATAATTGGCCGAATACGTGATATTCTATGTTTCCAAGCGTTCTGCATCAACGGTAAGAAAGGATTCACTTCCCTGCCCTCGCAATCGCTCCTTCTATCCATAATTTGCACGAATACATGATATTCGATTTTCTTAAGCTCTCTGCATCTACGTTATGTAAGAATTGTCATAGATAGAAAGAATTGTCTGCAATCGTTCTTTCTATCGATAATCGGCACGAATACGTGATATGCGATGTTTCCCATCGTTCTGCATCGATGGTAGGCAAGGATTCCCTTCCCTGCCCTCGCAATCGCTCCTTCTATCCATAATTTGCACGAATACGTGATATTCGATGTTCTTAAGCGTTCTGCATCGACGTTAGGTATGAATTCACTTCCCTGCCCTCGCAATCGTTCTTTCTATCGATAATTGGCAGAATACGTGATATTCTATGTTTCCAAGCGATCTGCATCAACGGTAAGAAAGGATTCACTTCCCTGCCCTCGCAATCGCTCCTTCTATCCATAATTTGCACGAATACATGATATTCGATTTTCTTAAGCTCTCTGCATCTACGTTAGGTAAGAATTGTCATAGATAGAAAGAATTGTCCGCAATCGTTCTTTCTATCGATAATTGGCAGAATACGTGATATTCTATGTTTCCAAGCGTTCTGCATCAACGGTAAGACAGGATTCACTTCCCTGTCCTCGCAATCGTTCTTTCTATCGATAATCGGCACGAATACGTGATATGCGATGTTCTTAGGCTGTGGTCAGCGTGGCACCGATATCGGTCGATTCGCCCGACGACCGGCAAGCCGGCCAAACTCGGCCGACGCGTGCATTCGTGTTAGTAGACATGTGTGTGAGCCATAGATTTCTGTCCGACATTCGGTGGTGTACAATTTGCCTGTGAAAGGCGCAAAAAACTATTTTCTGACTCAAATCATATGTTCAACCCTTATTTTTTCTCTTTATACAATTAGGCAATATCTTTGTTGCCTTGTCGTTACAACATAATCCATCAAATTTATTGTTTAATTGCATTTATGAATAAGTTATGGATAATATTGGGCAAAATAAGAGATGCTCATTTTTAAGTACAGAATTTAATGCAATTATTTAATACAAATGTTTCTAAACCAGTTAACAAATACATTTTTATTGATCTTTACAAATATTAATTTATTTAAACTCATATTTCTTGCCCATTTGCTATTTTTGCACTTATAAAATCCTGGGCTTTGTCTAAATTTGAAGGGCTTTTATACTAGACGTCTCACAGGTAAATTTTTTTCGAAACATCTCATTTGTTTATGACTTCTTAAAGTGTTGAAGCAGGTATGTAAATTTTTTATCTAATCGAATGTAACTTTTTGTCCAAAATGTAACCATTTGGCCGCACTGTACGACATGACATCGCCAGAGCGTGGTTACATTGTCTCTGAAGTTCCTTGGACCTCTAATGTCGAATACATGCGGCCATTGTCACAGAACTGTTATAATAAACCCACAATTAAATGAAAAAAGTGGTGTGGGATAAACACGTGTTTCCCACCCCACTAAACATTTTTATTTCTAACTTCTTTTGCATTAAATTTGTTTGAACATGTTGTTCAGATGTTTCAGATCAAAATTAGACCAAACATGATATAAGTTGAATCATGCTACTTTATTTAACTTGTAGTCTTCTCATCTTGTTGCTTCGAACCCAACATCGGCAGGACGCAAACGTTCCTGCCGAACGGCGGCAATAATCAACTATACAGAGTGTTTTGTTTGGTTTGTGAGTGTGTGTGATAGAAACACACATACAGAGAGAGATAACGCACACGGATTACCATGTCAATTTGAAATCTTTTGTTTTAACAAACTCTACCGACCGTACGACAAATATCAAATACTTTGAATTCGTCCGACTTTCGGTTTGATCGCCGAGAACGGCTCACCAATTGACCACACACATGCCTCTCAATACATCGAAACGCTCATACATGTGAGCTGACGTCAGTTGTCGGGCGAATCTAACGATATCGGAGCCACTCTGACCATGTAAATCAATGAAATCGGATGAAAAGACACACACACATGCATCCCAAAGCATCGTCCATGTGAGCCCGACGCCGGTCATCTGTCGAATCGACCGATATCGGTGCCACGCTGACCACAGCCTTAAGCGTTCTGCATCCACGTTAGGTATGAATTCACTTCCCCGCCCTCGCAATTGTTCTTTCTATCGATAATTGGCACGAATACGTGATATTCGATGTTTCCCACCGTTCTGCATCGACGTTAGGTAAGAATTCACTTCCCTGCCCTCGCAATCGTTCTTTCTATCGGTAATTGGCAGAATACGTGATATTCTATGTTTCCAAGCGATCTGCATCAACGGTAAGAAAGGATTCACTTCCGTGCCCTCGCAATCGCTCCTTCTATCCATAATTTGCACGAATACATGAAATTCGATTTTCTTAAGCTCTCTGCATCTACGTTAGGTAAGAATTGTCATAGATAGAAAGAATTGTCTGCAATCGTTCTTTCTATCGATAATTGGCAGAATACGTGATATTCTATGTTTCCAAGCGTTCTGCATCAACGGTAAGACAGGATTCACTTCCCTGTCCTCGCAATCGTTCTTTCTATCGATAATCGGCACGAATACGTGATATGCGATGTTTCCCATCGTTCTGCATCGATGGTAGGCAAGGATTCCCTTCCCTGCCCTCGCAATCGCTCCTTCTATCCATAATTTGCACGAATACGTGATATTCGATGTTCTTAAGCGTTCTGCATCGACGTTAGGTATGAATTCACTTCCCTGCCCTCGCAATTGTTCTTTCTATCGATAATTGGCAGAATACGTGATATTCTATGTTTCCAAGCGTTCTGCATCAACGGTAAGAAAGGATTCACTTCCCTGCCCTCGCAATCGCTCCTTCTATCCATAATTTGCACGAATACATGATATTCGATTTTCTTAAGCTCTCTGCATCTACGTTAGGTAAGAATTGTCATAGATAGAAAGAATTGTCTGCAATCGTTCTTTCTATCGATAATTGGCAGAATACGTGATATTCTATGTTTCCAAGCGTTCTGCATCAACGGTAAGACAGGATACACTTCCCTGTCCTCGCAATCGTTCTTTCTATCGATAATCGGCACGAATACGTGATATGCGATGTTTCCCATCGTTCTGCATCGATGGTAGGCAAGGATTCCCTTCCCTGCCCTCGCAATCGCTCCTTCTATCCATAATTTGCACGAATACGTGATATTCGATGTTCTTAAGCGTTCTGCATCGACGTTAGGTATGAATTCACTTCCCTGCCCTCGCAATTGTTCTTTCTATCGATAATTGGCCGAATACGTGATATTCTATGTTTCCAAGCGTTCTGCATCAACGGTAAGAAAGGATTCACTTCCCTGCCCTCGCAAACGCTCCTTCTATCCATAATTTGCACGAATACATGATATTCGATTTTCTTAAGCTCTCTGCATCTACGTTATGTAAGAATTGTCATAGATAGAAAGAATTGTCTGCAATCGTTCTTTCTATCGATAATCGGCACGAATACGTGATATGCGATGTTTCCCATCGTTCTGCATCGATGGTAGGCAAGGATTCCCTTCCCTGCCCTCGCAATCGCTCCTTCTATCCATAATTTGCACGAATACGTGATATTCGATGTTCTTAAGCGTTCTGCATCGACGTTAGGTATGAATTCACTTCCCTGCCCTCGCAATTGTTCTTTCTATCGATAATTGGCCGAATACGTGATATTCTATGTTTCCAAGCGTTCTGCATTAACGGTAAGAAAGGATTCACTTCCCTGCCCTCGCAATCGCTCCTTCTATCCATAATTTGCACGAATACATGATATTCGATTTTCTTAAGCTCTCTGCATCTACGTTAGGTAAGAATTGTCATAGATAGAAAGAATTGTCTGCAATCGTTCTTTCTATCGATAATTGGCAGAATACGTGATATTCTATGTTTCCAAGCGTTCTGCATCAACGGTAAGACAGGATTCACTTCCCTGTCCTCGCAATCGTTCTTTCTATCGATAATCGGCACGAATACGTGATATGCGATGTTTCCCATCGTTCTGCATCGATGGTAGGCAAGGATTCCCTTCCCTGCCCTCGCAATCGCTCCTTCTATCCATAATTTGCACGAATACATGATATTCGATGTTCTTAAGCGTTCTGCATCGACGTTAGGTATGAATTCACTTCCCTGCCCTCGCAATTGTTCTTTCTATCGATAATTGGCCGAATACGTGATATTCTATGTTTCCAAGCGTTCTGCATTAACGGTAAGAAAGGATTCACTTCCCTGCCCTCGCAATCGCTCCTTCTATCCATAATTTGCACGAATACATGATATTCGATTTTCTTAAGCTCTCTGCATCTACGTTAGGTAAGAATTGTCATAGATAGAAAGAATTGTCCGCAATCGTTCTTTCTATCGATAATTGGCAGAATACGTGATATTCTATGTTTCCAAGCGTTCTGCATCAACGGTAAGACAGGATTCACTTCCCTGTCCTCGCAATCGTTCTTTCTATCGATAATCGGCACGAATACGTGATATGCGATGTTCTTAAGCGTTCTGCATCCACGTTAGGTATGAATTCACTTCCCCGCCCACGCAATTGTTCTTTCTATCGATAATTGGCACGAATACGTGATATTCGATGTTTCCCACCGTTCTGCATCGACGTTAGGTAAGAATTCACTTCCCTGCCCTCGCAATCGTTCTTTCTATCGGTAATTGGCAGAATACGTGATATTCTATGTTTCCAAGCGATCTGCATCAACGGTAAGAAAGGATTCACTTCCGTGCCCTCGCAATCGCTCCTTCTATCCATAATTTGCACGAATACATGAAATTCGATTTTCTTAAGCTCTCTGCATCTACGTTAGGTAAGAATTGTCATAGATAGAAAGAATTGTCTGCAATCGTTCTTTCTATCGATAATTGGCAGAATACGTGATATTCTATGTTTCCAAGCGTTCTGCATCAACGGTAAGACAGGATTCACTTCCCTGTCCTCGCAATCGTTCTTTCTATCGATAATCGGCACGAATACGTGATATGCGATGTTTCCCATCGTTCTGCATCGATGGTAGGCAAGGATTCCCTTCCCTGCCCTCGCAATCGCTCCTTCTATCCATAATTTGCACGAATACGTGATATTCGATGTTCTTAAGCGTTCTGCATCGACGTTAGGTATGAATTCACTTCCCTGCCCTCGCAATTGTTCTTTCTATCGATAATTGGCAGAATACGTGATATTCTATGTTTCCAAGCGTTCTGCATCAACGGTAAGAAAGGATTCACTTCCCTGCCCTCGCAATCGCTCCTTCTATCCATAATTTGCACGAATACATGATATTCGATTTTCTTAAGCTCTCTGCATCTACGTTAGGTAAGAATTGTCATAGATAGAAAGAATTGTCTGCAATCGTTCTTTCTATCGATAATTGGCAGAATACGTGATATTCTATGTTTCCAAGCGTTCTGCATCAACGGTAAGACAGGATACACTTCCCTGTCCTCGCAATCGTTCTTTCTATCGATAATCGGCACGAATACGTGATATGCGATGTTTCCCATCGTTCTGCATCGATGGTAGGCAAGGATTCCCTTCCCTGCCCTCGCAATCGCTCCTTCTATCCATAATTTGCACGAATACGTGATATTCGATGTTCTTAAGCGTTCTGCATCGACGTTAGGTATGAATTCACTTCCCTGCCCTCGCAATTGTTCTTTCTATCGATAATTGGCCGAATACGTGATATTCTATGTTTCCAAGCGTTCTGCATCAACGGTAAGAAAGGATTCACTTCCCTGCCCTCGCAAACGCTCCTTCTATCCATAATTTGCACGAATACATGATATTCGATTTTCTTAAGCTCTCTGCATCTACGTTATGTAAGAATTGTCATAGATAGAAAGAATTGTCTGCAATCGTTCTTTCTATCGATAATCGGCACGAATACGTGATATGCGATGTTTCCCATCGTTCTGCATCGATGGTAGGCAAGGATTCCCTTCCCTGCCCTGGCAATCGCTCCTTCTATCCATAATTTGCACGAATACGTGATATTCGATGTTCTTAAGCGTTCTGCATCGACGTTAGGTATGAATTCACTTCCCTGCCCTCGCAATTGTTCTTTCTATCGATAATTGGCCGAATACGTGATATTCTATGTTTCCAAGCGTTCTGCATTAACGGTAAGAAAGGATTCACTTCCCTGCCCTCGCAATCGCTCCTTCTATCCATAATTTGCACGAATACATGATATTCGATTTTCTTAAGCTCTCTGCATCTACGTTAGGTAAGAATTGTCATAGATAGAAAGAATTGTCTGCAATCGTTCTTTCTATCGATAATTGGCAGAATACGTGATATTCTATGTTTCCAAGCGTTCTGCATCAACGGTAAGACAGGATTCACTTCCCTGTCCTCGCAATCGTTCTTTCTATCGATAATCGGCACGAATACGTGATATGCGATGTTTCCCATCGTTCTGCATCGATGGTAGGCAAGGATTCCCTTCCCTGCCCTCGCAATCGCTCCTTCTATCCATAATTTGCACGAATACATGATATTCGATGTTCTTAAGCGTTCTGCATCGACGTTAGGTATGAATTCACTTCCCTGCCCTCGCAATTGTTCTTTCTATCGATAATTGGCCGAATACGTGATATTCTATGTTTCCAAGCGTTCTGCATTAACGGTAAGAAAGGATTCACTTCCCTGCCCTCGCAAACGCTCCTTCTATCCATAATTTGCACGAATACATGATATTCGATTTTCTTAAGCTCTCTGCATCTACGTTATGTAAGAATTGTCATAGATAGAAAGAATTGTCTGCAATTGTTCTTTCTATCGATAATTGGCACGAATACGTGATATTCGATGTTTCCCACCGTTCTGCATCGACGTTAGGTAAGAATTCACTTCCCTGCCCTCGCAATCGTTCTTTCTATCGGTAATTGGCAGAATACGTGATATTCTATGTTTCCAAGCGATCTGCATCAACGGTAAGAAAGGATTCACTTCCCTGCCCTCGCAATCGCTCCTTCTATCCATAATTTGCACGAATACATGATATTCGATTTTCTTAAGCTCTCTGCATCTACGTTAGGTAAGAATTGTCATAGATAGAAAGAATTGTCTGCAATCGTTCTTTCTATCGATAATTGGCAGAATACGTGATATTCTATGTTTCCAAGCGTTCTGCATCAACGGTAAGACAGGATTCACTTCCCTGTCCTCGCAATCGTTCTTTCTATCGATAATTGGCACGAATACGTGATATGCGATGTTTCCCATCGTTCTGCATCGATGGTAGGCAAGGATTCCCTTCCCTGCCCTCGCAATCGCTCCTTCTATCCATAATTTGCACGAATACGTGATATTCGATGTTCTTAAGCGTTCTGCATCGACGTTAGGTATGAATTCACTTCCCTGCCCTCGCAATTGTTCTTTCTATCGATAATTGGCAGAATACGTGATATTCTATGTTTCCAAGCGTTCTGCATCAACGGTAAGAAAGGATTCACTTCCCTGCCCTCGCAATCGCTCCTTCTATCCATAATTTGCACGAATACATGATATTCGATTTTCTTAAGCTCTCTGCATCTACGTTATGTAAGAATTGTCATAGATAGAAAGAATTGTCTGCAATCGTTCTTTCTATCGATAATCGGCACGAATACGTGATATGCGATGTTTCCCATCGTTCTGCATCGATGGTAGGCAAGGATTCCCTTCCCTGCCCTCGCAATCGCTCCTTCTATCCATAATTTGCACGAATACGTGATATTAGATGTTCTTAAGCGTTCTGCAACGACGTTAGGTATGAATTCACTTCCCTGCCCTCGCAATTGTTCTTTCTATCGATAATTGGCAGAATACGTGATATTCTATGTTTCCAAGCGTTCTGCATCAACAGTAAGAAAGGATTCACTTCCCTGCCCTCGCAATCGCTCCTTCTATCCATAATTTGCACGAATACATGATATTCGATTTTCTTAAGCTCTCTGCATCTACGTTAGGTAAGAATTGTCATAGATAGAAAGAATGGTCTGCAATCGTTCTTTCTATCGATAATCGGCACGAATACGTGATATGCGATGTTTCCCATCGTTCTGCATCGATGGTAGGAAAGGATTCCCTTCCCTGCCCTCGCAATCGCTCCTTCTATCCATAATTTGCACGAATACGTGATATTCGATGTTCTTAAGCGTTCTGCATCGACGTTAGGTATGAATTCACTTCCCTGCCCTCGCAATTGTTCTTTCTATCGATAATTGGCACGAATACGTGATATTCGATGTTTCCCACCGTTCTGCATCGACGTTAGGTAAGAATTCACTTCCCTGCCCTCGCAATCGTTCTTTCTATCGGTAATTGGCAGAATACGTGATATTCTATGTTTCCAAGCGATCTGCATCAACGGTAAGAAAGGATTCACTTCCCTGCCCTCGCAATCGCTCCTTCTATCCATAATTTGCACGAATACATGATATTCGATTTTCTTAAGCTCTCTGCATCTACGTTAGGTAAGAATTGTCATAGATAGAAAGAATTGTCTGCAATCGTTCTTTCTATCGATAATCGGCACGAATACGTGATATGCGATGTTTCCCATCGTTCTGCATCGATGGTAGGCAAGGATTCCCATCCCTGCCCTCGCAATCGCTCCTTCTATCCATAATTTGCACGAATACATGATATTCGATTTTCTTAAGCTCTCTGCAACTACGTTAGGTAAGAATTGTCATAGATAGAAAGAATTGTCTGCAATCGTTCTTTCTATCGATAATTGGCAGAATACGTGATATTCTATGTTTCCAAGCGTTCTGCATCAACGGTAAGACAGGATTCACTTCCCTGTCCTCGCAATCGTTCTTTCTATCGATAATCGGCACGAATACGTGATATGCGATGTTTCCCATCGTTCTGCATCGATGGTAGGCAAGGATTCCCTTCCCTGCCCTCGCAATCGCTCCTTCTATCCATAATTTGCACGAATACGTGATATTCGATGTTCTTAAGCGTTCTGCATCGACGTTAGGTATGAATTCACTTCCCTGCCCTCGCAATTGTTCTTTCTATCGATAATTGGCAGAATACGTGATATTCTATGTTTCCAAGCGTTCTGCATCAACGGTAAGAAAGGATTCACTTCCCTGACCTCGCAATCGCTCCTTCTATCCATAATTTGCACGAATACATGATATTCGATTTTCTTAAGCTCTCTGCATCTACGTTAGGTAAGAATTGTCATAGATAGAAAGAATTGTCTGCAATCGTTCTTTCTATCGATAATTGGCAGAATACGTGATATTCTATGTTTCCAAGCGTTCTGCATCAACGGTAAGACAGGATTCACTTCCCTGTCCTCGCAATCGTTCTTTCTATCGATAATCGGCACGAATACGTGATATGCGATGTTTCCCATCGTTCTGCATCGATGGTAGGCAAGGATTCCCTTCCCTGCCCTCGCAGTCGCTCCTTCTATCCATAATTTGCACGAATACGTGATATTCGATGTTCTTAAGCGTTCTGCATCGACGTTAGGTATGAATTCACTTCCCTGCCCTCGCAATTGTTCTTTCTATCGATAATTGGCAGAATACGTGATATTCTATGTTTCCAAGCGTTCTGCATCAACGGTAAGAAAGGATTCACTTCCCTGCCCTCGCAATTGCTCCTTCTATCCATAATTTGCAGGAATACATGATATTCGATTTTCTTAAGCTCTCTGCATCTACGTTATGTAAGAATTGTCATAGATAGCAAGAATTGTCTGCAATCGTTCTTTCTATCGATAATCGGCACGAATACGTGATATGCGATGTTTCCCATCGTTCTGCATCGATGGTAGGCAAGGATTCCCTTCCCTGCCCTCGCAATCGCTCCTTCTATCCATAATTTGCACGAATACGTGATATTCGATGTTCTTAAGCGTTCTGCATCGACGTTAGGTATGAATTCACTTCCCTGCCCTCGCAATTGTTCTTTCTATCGATAATTGCCAGAATACGTGATATTCTATGTTTCCAAGCGTTCTGCATCAACGGTAAGAAAGGATTCACTTCCCTGCCCTCGCAATCGCTCCTTCTATCCATAATTTGCACGAATACATGATATTCGATTTTCTTAAGCTCTCTGCATCTACGTTATGTAAGAATTGTCATAGATAGAAAGAATTGTCTGCAATCGTTCTTTCTATCGATAATCGGCACGAATACGTGATATGCGATGTTTCCCATCGTTCTGCATCGATGGTAGGCAAGGATTCCCTTCCCTGCCCTCGCAATCGCTCCTTCTATCCATAATTTGCACGAATACGTGATATTAGATGTTCTTAAGCGTTCTGCAACGACGTTAGGTATGAATTCACTTCCCTGCCCTCGCAATTGTTCTTTCTATCGATAATTGGCAGAATACGTGATATTCTATGTTTCCAAGCGTTCTGCATCAACAGTAAGAAAGGATTCACTTCCCTGCCCTCGCAATCGCTCCTTCTATCCATAATTTGCACGAATACATGATATTCGATTTTCTTAAGCTCTCTGCATCTACGTTAGGTAAGAATTGTCATAGATAGAAAGAATGGTCTGCAATCGTTCTTTCTATCGATAATCGGCACGAATACGTGATATGCGATGTTTCCCATCGTTCTGCATCGATGGTAGGAAAGGATTCCCTTCCCTGCCCTCGCAATCGCTCCTTCTATCCATAATTTGCACGAATACGTGATATTCGATGTTCTTAAGCGTTCTGCATCGACGTTAGGTATGAATTCACTTCCCTGCCCTCGCAATTGTTCTTTCTATCGATAATTGGCACGAATACGTGATATTCGATGTTTCCCACCGTTCTGCATCGACGTTAGGTAAGAATTCACTTCCCTGCCCTCGCAATCGTTCTTTCTATCGGTAATTGGCAGAATACGTGATATTCTATGTTTCCAAGCGATCTGCATCAACGGTAAGAAAGGATTCACTTCCCTGCCCTCGCAATCGCTCCTTCTATCCATAATTTGCACGAATACATGATATTCGATTTTCTTAAGGTCTCTGCATCTACGTTATGTAAGAATTGTCATAGATAGAAAGCATTGTCTGCAATCGTTCTTTCTATCGATAATCGGCACGAATACGTGATATGCGATGTTTCCCACCGTTCTGCATCGATGGTAGGCAAGGATTCCCATCCCTGCCCTCGCAATCGCTCCTTCTATCCATAATTTGCACGAATACATGATATTCGATTTTCTTAAGCTCTCTGCAACTACGTTAGGTAAGAATTGTCATAGATAGAAAGAATTGTCTGCAATCGTTCTTTCTATCGATAATTGGCAGAATACGTGATATTCTATGTTTCCAAGCGTTCTGCATCAACGGTAAGACAGGATTCACTTCCCTGTCCTCGCAATCGTTCTTTCTATCGATAATCGGCACGAATACGTGATATGCGATGTTTCCCATCGTTCTGCATCGATGGTAGGCAAGGATTCCCTTCCCTGCCCTCGCAATCGCTCCTTCTATCCATAATTTGCACGAATACGTGATATTCGATGTTCTTAAGCGTTCTGCATCGACGTTAGGTATGAATTCACTTCCCTGCCCTCGCAATTGTTCTTTCTATCGATAATTGGCAGAATACGTGATATTCTATGTTTCCAAGCGTTCTGCATCAACGGTAAGAAAGGATTCACTTCCCTGACCTCGCAATCGCTCCTTCTATCCATAATTTGCACGAATACATGATATTCGATTTTCTTAAGCTCTCTGCATCTACGTTAGGTAAGAATTGTCATAGATAGAAAGAATTGTCTGCAATCGTTCTTTCTATCGATAATTGGCAGAATACGTGATATTCTATGTTTCCAAGCGTTCTGCATCAACGGTAAGACAGGATTCACTTCCCTGTCCTCGCAATCGTTCTTTCTATCGATAATCGGCACGAATACGTGATATGCGATGTTTCCCATCGTTCTGCATCGATGGTAGGCAAGGATTCCCTTCCCTGCCCTCGCAATCGCTCCTTCTATCCATAATTTGCACGAATACGTGATATTCGATGTTCTTAAGCGTTCTGCATCGACGTTAGGTATGAATTCACTTCCCTGCCCTCGCAATTGTTCTTTCTATCGATAATTGGCAGAATACGTGATATGCGATGTTTCCCATCGTTCTGCATCGATGGTAGGCAAGGATTCCCTTCCCTGCCCTCGCAATCGCTCCTTCTATCCATAATTTGCACGAATACGTGATATTCGATGTTCTTAAGCGTTCTGCATCGACGTTAGGTATGAATTCACTTCCCTGCCCTCGCAATTGTTCTTTCTATCGATAATTGGCAGAATACGTGATATTCTATGTTTCCAAGCGTTCTGCATCAACGGTAAGAAAGGATTCACTTCCCTGCCCTCGCAATCGCTCCTTCTATCCATAATTTGCACGAATACATGATATTCGATTTTCTTAAGCTCTCTGCATCTACGTTAGGTAAGAATTGTCATAGATAGAAAGAATTGTCTGCAATCGTTCTTTCTATCGATAATCGGCACGAATACGTGATATGCGATGTTTCCCATCGTTCTGCATCGATGGTAGGCAAGGATTCCCTTCCCTGCCCTCGCAATCGCTCCTTCTATCCATAATTTGCACGAATACGTGATATTCGATGTTCTTAAGCGTTCTGCATCGACGTTAGGTATGAATTCACTTCCCTGCCCTCGCAATTGTTCTTTCTATCGATAATTGGCAGAATACGTGATATTCTATGTTTCCAAGCGTTCTGCATCAACGGTAAGAAAGGATTCACTTCCCTGCCCTCGCAATCGCTCCTTCTATCCATAATTTGCACGAATACATGATATTCGATTTTCTTAAGCTCTCTGCATCTACGTTAGGTAAGAATTGTCATAGATAGAAAGAATTGTCTGCAATCGTTCTTTCTATCGATAATCGGCACGAATACGTGATATGCGATGATTCCCATCGTTTTGCATCGATGGTAGGCAAGGATTCCCTTCCCTGCCCTCGCAATCGCTCCTTCTATCCATAATTTGCACGAATACGTGATATTCGATGTTCTTAAGCGTTCTGCAACGACGTTAGGTATGAATTCACTTCCCTGCCCTCGCAATCGTTCTTTCTATCGGTAATTGGCAGAATACGTGATATTCTATGTTTCCAAGCGATCTGCATCAACGGTAAGAAAGGATTCACTTCCCTGCCCTCGCAATCGCTCCTTCTATCCATAATTTGCACGAATACATGATATTCGATTTTCTTAAGCTCTCTGCATCTACGTTAGGTAAGAATTGTCATAGATAGAAAGAATTGTCTGCAATCGTTCTTTCTATCGATAATCGGCACGAATACGTGATATGCGATGTTTCCCATCGTTCTGCATCGATGGTAGGCAAGGATTCCCATCCCTGCCCTCGCAATCGCTCCTTCTATCCATAATTTGCACGAATACATGATATTCGATTTTCTTAAGCTCTCTGCAACTACGTTAGGTAAGAATTGTCATAGATAGAAAGAATTGTCTGCAATCGTTCTTTCTATCGATAATTGGCAGAATACGTGATATTCTATGTTTCCAAGCGTTCTGCATCAACGGTAAGACAGGATTCACTTCCCTGTCCTCGCAATCGTTCTTTCTATCGATAATCGGCACGAATACGTGATATGCGATGTTTCCCATCGTTCTGCATCGATGGTAGGCAAGGATTCCCTTCCCTGCCCTCGCAATCGCTCCTTCTATCCATAATTTGCACGAATACGTGATATTCGATGTTCCTAAGCGTTCTGCATCGACGTTAGGTATGAATTCACTTCCCTGCCCTCGCAATTGTTCTTTCTATCGATAATTGGCAGAATACGTGATATTCTATGTTTCCAAGCGTTCTGCATCAACGGTAAGAAAGGATTCACTTCCCTGACCTCGCAATCGCTCCTTCTATCCATAATTTGCACGAATACATGATATTCGATTTTCTTAAGCTCTCTGCATCTACGTTAGGTAAGAATTGTCATAGATAGAAAGAATTGTCTGCAATCGTTCTTTCTATCGATAATTGGCAGAATACGTGATATTCTATGTTTCCAAGCGTTCTGCATCAACGGTAAGACAGGATTCACTTCCCTGTCCTCGCAATCGTTCTTTCTATCGATAATCGGCACGAATACGTGATATGCGATGTTTCCCATCGTTCTGCATCGATGGTAGGCAAGGATTCCCTTCCCTGCCCTCGCAATCGCTCCTTCTATCCATAATTTGCACGAATACGTGATATTCGATGTTCTTAAGCGTTCTGCATCGACGTTAGGTATGAATTCACTTCCCTGCCCTCGCAATCGTTCTTTCTATCGATAATTGGCAGAATACGTGATATTCTATGTTTCCAAGCGTTCTGCATCAACGGTAAGAAAGGATTCACTTCCCTGCCCTCGCAATTGCTCCTTCTATCCATAATTTGCAGGAATACATGATATTCGATTTTCTTAAGCTCTCTGCATCTACGTTATGTAAGAATTGTCATAGATAGCAAGAATTGTCTGCAATCGTTCTTTCTATCGATAATCGGCACGAATACGTGATATGCGATGTTTCCCATCGTTCTGCATCGATGGTAGGCAAGGATTCCCTTCCCTGCCCTCGCAATCGCTCCTTCTATCCATAATTTGCACGAATACGTGATATTCGATGTTCTTAAGCGTTCTGCATCGACGTTAGGTATGAATTCACTTCCCTGCCCTCGCAATTGTTCTTTCTATCGATAATTGGCAGAATACGTGATATTCTATGTTTCCAAGCGTTCTGCATCAACGGTAAGAAAGGATTCACTTCCCTGCCCTCGCAATCGCTCCTTCTATCCATAATTTGCACGAATACATGATATTCGATTTTCTTAAGCTCTCTGCATCTACGTTAGGTAAGAATTGTCATAGATACAAAAGAATTGTCTGCAATCGTTCTTTCTATCGATAATCGGCACGAATACGTGATATGCGATGTTTCCCATCGTTCTGCATCGATGGTAGGCAAGGATTCCCTTCCCTGCCCTCGCAATCGCTCCTTCTATCCATAATTTGCACGAATACGTGATATTCGATGTTCTTAAGCGTTCTGCATCGACGTTAGGTATGAATTCACTTCCCTGCCCTCGCAATTGTTCTTTCTATCGATAATTGGCAGAATACGTGATATTCTATGTTTCCAAGCGTTCTGCATCAACGGTAAGAAAGGATTCACTTCCCTGCCCTCGCAATCGCTCCTTCTATCCATAATTTGCACGAATACATGATATTCGATTTTCTTAAGCTCTCTGCATCTACGTTAGGTAAGAATTGTCATAGATAGAAAGAATTGTCTGCAATCGTTCTTTCTATCGATAATCGGCACGAATACGTGATATGCGATGTTTCCCATCGTTTTGCATCGATGGTAGGCAAGGATTCCCTTCCCTGCCCTCGCAATCGCTCCTTCTATCCATAATTTGCACGAATACGTGATATTCGATGTTCTTAAGCGTTCTGCAACGACGTTAGGTATGAATTCACTTCCCTGCCCTCGCAATCGTTCTTTCTATCGGTAATTGGCAGAATACGTGATATTCTATGTTTCCAAGCGATCTGCATCAACGGTAAGAAAGGATTCACTTCCCTGCCCTCGCAATCGCTCCTTCTATCCATAATTTGCACGAATACATGATATTCGATTTTCTTAAGCTCTCTGCATCTACGTTAGGTAAGAATTGTCATAGATAGAAAGAATTGTCTGCAATCGTTCTTTCTATCGATAATCGGCACGAATACGTGATATGCGATGTTTCCCATCGTTCTGCATCGATGGTAGGCAAGGATTCCCATCCCTGCCCTCGCAATCGCTCCTTCTATCCATAATTTGCACGAATACATGATATTCGATTTTCTTAAGCTCTCTGCATCTACGTTAGGTAAGAATTGTCATAGATAGAAAGAATTGTCTGCAATCGTTCTTTCTATCGATAATCGGCACGAATACGTGATATGCGATGTTTCCAAGCGATCTGCATCAACGGTAAGAAAGGATTCACTTCCCTGCCCTCGCAATCGCTCCTTCTATCCATAATTTGCACGAATACATGATATTCGATTTTCTTAAGCTCTCTGCATCTACGTTAGGTAAGAATTGTCATAGATAGAAAGAATTGTCTGCAATCGTTCTTTCTATCGATAATTGGCAGAATACGTGATATTCTATGTTTCCAAGCGTTCTGCATCAACGGTAAGACAGGATTCACTTCCCTGTCCTCGCAATCGTTCTTTCTATCGATAATCGGCACGAATACGTGATATGCGATGTTTCCCATCGTTCTGCATCGATGGTAGGCAAGGATTCCCTTCCCTGCCCTCGCAATCGCTCCTTCTATCCATAATTTGCACGAATACGTGATATTCGATGTTCTTAAGCGTTCTGCATCGACGTTAGGTATCAATTCACTTCCCTGCCCTCGCAATTGTTCTTTCTATCGATAATTGGCAGAATACGTGATATTCTATGTTTCCAAGCGTTCTGCATCAACGGTAAGAAAGGATTCACTTCCCTGACCTCGCAATCGCTCCTTCTATCCATAATTTGCACGAATACATGATATTCGATTTTCTTAAGCTCTCTGCATCTACGTTAGGTAAGAATTGTCATAGATAGAAAGAATTGTCTGCAATCGTTCTTTCTATCGATAATTGGCAGAATACGTGATATTCTATGTTTCCAAGCTTTCTGCATCAACGGTAAGACAGGATTCACTTCCCTGTCCTCGCAATCGTTCTTTCTATCGATCATCGGCACGAATACGTGATATGCGATGTTTCCCATCGTTCTGCATCGATGGTAGGCAAGGATTCCCTTCCCTGCCCTCGCAATCGCTCCTTCTATCCATAATTTGCACGAATACGTGATATTCGATGTTCTTAAGCGTTCTGCATCGACGTTAGGTATGAATTCACTTCCCTGCCCTCGCAATTGTTCTTTCTATCGATAATTGGCAGAATACGTGATATTCTATGTTTCCAAGCGTTCTGCATCAACGGTAAGAAAGGATTCACTTCCCTGCCCTCGCAATTGTTCTTTCTATCCATAATTTGCAGGAATACATGATATTCGATTTTCTTAAGCTCTCTGCATCTACGTTATGTAAGAATTGTCATAGATAGCAAGAATTGTCTGCAATCGTTCTTTCTATCGATAATCGGCACGAATACGTGATATGCGATGTTTCCCATCGTTCTGCATCGATGGTAGGCAAGGATTCCCTTCCCTGCCCTCGCAATCGCTCCTTCTATCCATAATTTGCACGAATACGTGATATTCGATGTTCTTAAGCGTTCTGCATCGACGTTAGGTATGAATTCACTTCCCTGCCCTCGCAATTGTTCTTTCTATCGATAATTGGCAGAATACGTGATATTCTATGTTTCCAAGCGTTCTGCATCAACGGTAAGAAAGGATTCACTTCCCTGCCCTCGCAATCGCTCCTTCTATCCATAATTTGCACGAATACATGATATTCGATTTTCTTAAGCTCTCTGCATCTACGTTAGGTAAGAATTGTCATAGATAGAAAGAATTGTCTGCAATCGTTCTTTCTATCGATAATCGGCACGAATACGTGATATGCGATGTTTCCCATCGTTTTGCATCGATGGTAGGCAAGGATTCCCTTCCCTGCCCTCGCAATCGCTCCTTCTATCCATAATTTGCACGAATACGTGATATTCGATGTTCTTAAGCGTTCTGCAACGACGTTAGGTATGAATTCACTTCCCTGCCCTCGCAATTGTTCTTTCTATCGATAATTGGCAGAATACGTGATATTCTATGTTTCCAAGCGTTCTGCATCAACAGTAAGAAAGGATTCACTTCCCTGCCCTCGCAATCGCTCCTTCTATCCATAATTTGCACGAATACATGATATTCGATTTTCTTAAGCTCTCTGCATCTACGTTAGGTAAGAATTGTCATAGATAGAAAGAATGGTCTGCAATCGTTCTTTCTATCGATAATCGGCACGAATACGTGATATGCGATGTTTCCCATCGTTCTGCATCGATGGTAGGAAAGGATTCCCTTCCCTGCCCTCGCAATCGCTCCTTCTATCCATAATTTGCACGAATACGTGATATTCGATGTTCTTAAGCGTTCTGCATCGACGTTAGGTATGAATTCACTTCCCTGCCCTCGCAATTGTTCTTTCTATCGATAATTGGCACGAATACGTGATATTCGATGTTTCCCACCGTTCTGCATCGACGTTAGGTAAGAATTCACTTCCCTGCCCTCGCAATCGTTCTTTCTATCGGTAATTGGCAGAATACGTGATATTCTATGTTTCCAAGCGATCTGCATCAACGGTAAGAAAGGATTCACTTCCCTGCCCTCGCAATCGCTCCTTCTATCCATAATTTGCACGAATACATGATATTCGATTTTCTTAAGCTCTCTGCATCTACGTTAGGTAAGAATTGTCATAGATAGAAAGAATTGTCTGCAATCGTTCTTTCTATCGATAATCGGCACGAATACGTGATATGCGATGTTTCCCATCGTTCTGCATCGATGGTAGGCAAGGATTCCCATCCCTGCCCTCGCAATCGCTCCTTCTATCCATAATTTGCACGAATACATGATATTCGATTTTCTTAAGCTCTCTGCATCTACGTTAGGTAAGAATTGTCATAGATAGAAAGAATTGTCTGCAATCGTTCTTTCTATCGATAATTGGCAGAATACGTGATATTCTATGTTTCCAAGCGTTCTGCATCAACGGTAAGACAGGATTCACTTCCCTGTCCTCGCAATCGTTCTTTCTATCGATAATCGGCACGAATACGTGATATGCGATGTTTCCCATCGTTCTGCATCGATGGTAGGCAAGGATTCCCTTCCCTGCCCTCGCAATCGCTCCTTCTATCCATAATTTGCACGAATACGTGATATTCGATGTTCTTAAGCGTTCTGCATCGACGTTAGGTATGAATTCACTTCCCTGCCCTCGCAATTGTTCTTTCTATCGATAATTGGCAGAATACGTGATATTCTATGTTTCCAAGCGTTCTGCATCAACGGTAAGAAAGGATTCACTTCCCTGACCTCGCAATCGCTCCTTCTATCCATAATTTGCACGAATACATGATATTCGATTTTCTTAAGCTCTCTGCATCTACGTTAGGTAAGAATTGTCATAGATAGAAAGAATTGTCTGCAATCGTTCTTTCTATCGATAATTGGCAGAATACGTGATATTCTATGTTTCCAAGCGTTCTGCATCAACGGTAAGACAGGATTCACTTCCCTGTCCTCGCAATCGTTCTTTCTATCGATAATCGGCACGAATACGTGATATGCGATGTTTCCCATCGTTCTGCATCGATGGTAGGCAAGGATTCCCTTCCCTGCCCTCGCAATCGCTCCTTCTATCCATAATTTGCACGAATACGTGTTATTCGATGTTCTTAAGCGTTCTGCATCGACGTTAGGTATGAATTCACTTCCCTGCCCTCGCAATTGTTCTTTCTATCGATAATTGGCAGAATACGTGATATTCTATGTTTCCAAGCGTTCTGCATCAACGGTAAGAAAGGATTCACTTCCCTGCCCTCGCAATCGCTCCTTCTATCCATAATGTGCACGAATACATGATATTCGATTTTCTTAAGCTCTCTGCATCTACGTTATGTAAGAATTGTCATAGATAGAAAGAATTGTCTGCAATCGTTCTTTCTATCGATAATCGGCACGAATACGTGATATGCGATGTTTCCCATCGTTCTGCATCGATGGTAGGCAAGGATTCCCTTCCCTGCCCTCGCAATCGCTCCTTCTATCCATAATTTGCACGAATACGTGATATTAGATGTTCTTAAGCGTTCTGCATCGACGTTAGGTATGAATTCACTTCCCTGCCCTCGCAATTGTTCTTTCTATCGATAATTGGCAGAATACGTGATATTCTATGTTTCCAAGTGTTCTGCATCAACGGTAAGAAAGGATTCACTTCCCTGCCCTCGCAATCGCTCCTTCTATCCATAATTTGCACGAATACATGATATTCGATTTTCTTAAGCTCTCTGCATCTACGTTAGGTAAGAATTGTCATAGATAGAAAGAATTGTCTGCAATCGTTCTTTCTATCGATAATCGGCACGAATACGTGATATGCGATGTTTCCCATCGTTCTGCATCGATGGTAGGAAAGGATTCCCTTCCCTGCCCTCGCAATCGCTCCTTCTATCCATAATTTGCACGAATACGTGATATTCGATGTTCTTAAGCGTTTTGCATCGACGTTAGGTATGAATTCACTTCCCTGCCCTCGCAATTGTTCTTTCTATCGATAATTGGCACGAATACGTGATATTCGATGTTTCCCACCGTTCTGCATCGACGTTAGGTAAGAATTCACTTCCCTGCCCTCGCAATCGTTCTTTCTATCGGTAATTGGCAGAATACGTGATATTCTATGTTTCCAAGCGATCTGCATCAACGGTAAGAAAGGATTCACTTCCCTGCCCTCGCAATCGCTCCTTCTATCCATAATTTGCACGAATACATGATATTCGATTTTCTTAAGCTCTCTGCATCTACGTTAGGTAAGAATTGTCATAGATAGAAAGAATTGTCCGCAATCGTTCTTTCTATCGATAATTGGCAGAATACGTGATATTCTATGTTTCCAAGCGTTCTGCATCAACGGTAAGACAGGATTCACTTCCCTGTCCTCGCAATCGTTCTTTCTATCGATAATCGGCACGAATACGTGATATGCGATGTTTCCCAACGTTCTGCATCGATGGTAGGCAAGGATTCCCTTCCCTGCCCTCGCAATCGCTCCTTCTATCCATAATTTGCACGAATACGTGTTATTCGATGTTCTTAAGCGTTCTGCATCGACGTTAGGTATGAATTCACTTCCCTGCCCTCGCAATTGTTCTTTCTATCGATAATTGGCAGAATACGTGATATTCTATGTTTCCAAGCGTTCTGCATCAACGGTAAGAAAGGATTCACTTCCCTGCCCTCGCAATCGCTCCTTCTATCCATAATGTGCACGAATACATGATATTCGATTTTCTTAAGCTCTCTGCATCTACGTTATGTAAGAATTGTCATAGATAGAAAGAATTGTCTGCAATCGTTCTTTCTATCGATAATCGGCACGAATACGTGATATGCGATGTTTCCCATCGTTCTGCATCGATGGTAGGCAAGGATTCCCTTCCCTGCCCTCGCAATCGCTCCTTCTATCCATAATTTGCACGAATACGTGATATTAGATGTTCTTAAGCGTTCTGCATCGACGTTAGGTATGAATTCACTTCCCTGCCCTCGCAATTGTTCTTTCTATCGATAATTGGCAGAATACGTGATATTCTATGTTTCCAAGCGTTCTGCATCAACGGGAAGAAAGGATTCACTTCCCTGCCCTCGCAATCGCTCCTTCTATCCATAATTTGCACGAATACATGATATTCGATTTTTTTAAGCTCTCTGCATCTACGTTAGGTAAGAATTGTCATAGATAGAAAGAATTGTCTGCAATCGTTCTTTCTATCGATAATCGGCACGAATACGTGATATGCGATGTTTCCCATCGTTTTGCATCGATGGTAGGCAAGGATTCCCTTCCCTGCCCCTCGCAATCGCTCCTTCTATCCATAATTTGCACGAATACGTGATATTCGATGTTCTTAAGCGTTCTGCAACACGGACGTTAGGTATGAATTCACTTCCCTGCCCCTCGCAATTGTTCTTTCTAATCGATAATTGGCAGAATACGTGATATTCTATGTTTCCAAGCGTTCTGCATCAACAGTAAGAAAGGATTCACTTCCCTGCCCTCGCAATCGGCTCCTTCTATCCATAATTTGCACGAATACATGATATTCGATTTTCTTAAGCTCTCTGCATCTACGTTAGGTAAGAATTGTCATAGATAGAAAGAATGGTCTGCCAATCGTTCTTTCTATCGATAATCGGCACGAATACGTGATATGCGATGTTTCCCATCGTTCTGCATCGATGTAGGAAAGGATTCCCTTTCCCTGCCCTCGCAATCGCTCCTTCTATCCATAATTTGCACGAATACGTGATATTCGATGTTCTTAAGCGTTCTGCATCGACGTTAGGTATGAATTCACTTCCCTGCCCTCGCAATTGTTCTTTCTATCGATAATTGGCACGAATACGTGATATTCGATGTTTCCCACCGTTCTGCATCGACGTTAGGTAAGAATTCACTTCCCTGCCCTCGCAATCGTTCTTTCTATCGGTAATTGGCAGAATACGTGATATTCTATGTTTCCAAGCGATCTGCATCAACGGTAAGAAAGGATTCACTTCCCTGCCCTCGCAATCGCTCCTTCTATCCATAATTTGCAACGAATACATGATATTTCGATTTTCTTAAGCTCTCTGCATCTACGTTAGGTAAGAATTGTCATAGATAGAAAGAATTGTCTGCAATCGTTCTTTCTATCGATAATCGGCACGAATACGTGATATGCGATGTTTCCCATCGTTCTGCATCGATGGTAGGCAAGGATTCCATCCCTGCCCTCGCAATCGCTCCTTCTATCCATAATTTGCACGAATACATGATATTCGATTTTCTTAAGCTCTCTGCATCTACGTTAGGTAAGAATTGTCATAGATAGAGAAAGAATTGTCTGCAATCGTTCTTTCTATCGATAATTGGCAGAATACGTGAATTCTATGTTTCCAAGCGTTCTGCATCAACGGTAAGACAGGATTCACTTCCCTGTCCTCGCAATCGTTCTTTTCTATCGATAATCGGCACGAATACGTGATATGCGATGTTTCCCATCGTTCTGCATCGATGGTAGGCAAGGATTCCCTTCCCTGCCCTCGCAAATCGCTCCTTCTATCCATAATTATGCACGAATACGTGATATTCGAGTTCTTAAGCGTTCTGCATCGACGTTAGGTATGAATTCACTTCCCTGCCCTCGCAATTGTTTCTTTCTATCGATAATTGGCAGAATACGTGATATTCTATGTTTCCAAGCGTTCTGCATCAACGGTAAGAAAGGATTCACTTCCCTGACCTCGCAATCGCTCCTTCTATCCATAATTTGCACGAATACATGATATTCGATTTTCTTAAGCTCTCTGCATCTACGTTAGGTAAGAATTGTCATAGATAGAAAGAATTGTCTGCAATCGTTCTTCTATCGATAATTGGCAGAATACGTGATATTCTATGTTTTCCAAGCGTTCTGCATCAACGGTAATGACAGGATTCACTTCCCTGTCCTCCGCAATCGTTCTTTCTATCGATAATCGGCACGAATACGTGATATGCGATGTTTCCCATCGTTCTGCATCGATGGTAGGCAAGGATTCCCTTCCCTGCCCTCGCAATCGCTCCTTCTATCCATAATTTGCACGAATACGTGTTATTCGATGTTCTTAAGCGTTCTGCATCGACGTTAGGTATGAATTCACTTCCCTGCCCCTCGCAATTGTTCTTTCTATCGATAATTGGCAGAATACGTGATATTCTATGTTTCCAAGCGTTCTGCATCAACGGTAAGAAAGGATTCACTTCCCTGCCCTCGCAATCGCTCTTCTATCCATAATGTGCACGAATACATGATATTCGATTTTCTTAAGCTCTCTGCATCTACGTTATGTAAGAATTGTCATAGATAGAAAGAATTGTCTGCAATCGTTCTTTCTATCGATAATCGGCAACGAATACGTGTATGCGATGTTTCCCATCGTTCTGCATCGATGGCTAGGCAAGGATTCCCTTCCCTGCCCTCGCAATCGCTCCTTCTATCCATAAATTTGCACGAATACGTGATATTCGATGTTCTTAAGCGTTCTGCATCGACGTTAGGTATGAATTCACTTCCCTGCCCTCGCAATTGTTCTTTCTATCGATAATTGGCAGGAATACGTGATATTCTATGTTTCCAAGTGTTCTGCATCAACGGTAAGAAAGGATTCA
>CAJRBH010000111.1:0-76746 GCA_907165295.1 Nomada fabriciana | reverse complement strand
GGGAAGTGAATCCTAACCTTCCGTCGATGCAGGACGCTTGGAAACATCGAATATCATGTATTCGTGCCATTCATTGATAGAAAGAACGATTATGATGGCTGGGAAGTGAATCCTAACCTTCCGTCGATGCAGGACGCTTGGAAACATCGAATATCATGTATTCGTGCCAATTATCGATAGAAAGAACGATTATGATGGCTGGGAAGTGGATCCTGACCTTCCGTCGATGCAGGACGCTTGGAAACATCGAATATCACGTATTCGTGCCATTTATTGATAGAAAGAACGATTGGGAAGACAGGGAAGCGAATCCTTACCTTCCGTCGATGCAGGACGCTTGGAAACATCGAATATCATGTATTCGTGCCAATTATCGATAGAAAGAACGATTGCGATGGCAGGGAAGTGAATCCTTACCTTCCGTCGATGCAGGACGCTTGGAAACATCGAATATCATGCATTCGTGCCATTCATTGATAGAAAGAACGATTATGATGGCTGGGAAGTGGATCCTTACCTTCCGTCGATGCAGGACGCTTGGAAACATCGAATATCATGTATTCGTGCCAATTATCGATAGAAAGAACGACTGCGAAGGCAGGGAAGTGAATCCTTACCTTCCGTCGATGCAGGACGCTTGGAAACATCGAATATCACGTATTCGTGCCAATTATCGATAGAAAGAACGATTGCGAAGGCAGGGAAGTGAATCCTTCCCTCCGTCGATGCAGCACGCTTGGAAACATCGAATATCATGTATTCGTGCCAATTATCGATAGAAAGAACGATTGCGAAGGCAGGGAAGTGAATCCTTACCTTCCGTCGATGCAGGACGCTTGGAAACATCGAATATCATGTATTCGTGCAAATTATCGATAGAAAGAACGACTGCGAAGGCAGGGAAGTGAATCCTTACCTTCCGTCGATGCAGGACGCTTGGAAACATCGAATATCACGTATTCGTGCCAATTATCGATAGAAAGAACGATTGCGAAGGCAGGGAAGTGAATCCTTCCCTTCCGTCGATGCAGCACGCTTGGAAACATCGAATATCATGTATTCGTGCCAATTATCGATAGAAAGAACGATTGCGAAGGCAGGGAAGTGAATCCTTACCTTCCGTCGATGCAGGACGCTTGGAAACATCGAATATCATGTATTCGTGCCATTCATTGATAGAAAGAACGATTATGATGGTTGGAAGTGGATCCTTACCTTCCGTCGATGCAGGATGCTTGGAAACATCGAATATCACGTATTCGTGCCAATTATCGATAGAAAGAACGATTGCGATGGCTGGGAAGTGAATCCTAACCTTCCGTCGATGCAGGACGCTTGGAAACATCGAATATCATGTATTCGTGCCATTCATTGATAGAAAGAACGATTATGATGGCTGGGAAGTGAATCCTAACCTTCCGTCGATGCAGGACGCTTGGAAACATCGAATATCATGTATTCGTGCCAATTATCGATAGAAAGAACGATTATGATGGCTGGGAAGTGGATCCTGACCTTCCGTCGATGCAGGACGCTTGGAAACATCGAATATCACGTATTCGTGCCATTTATTGATAGAAAGAACGATTGCGATGGCTGGGAAGTGAATCCTTACCTTCCGTCGATGCAGGACGCTTGGAAACATCGAATATCATGTATTCTTGCCAATTATCGATAGAAAGAACGATTGCGATGGCAGGGAAGTGAATCCTTACCTTCCGTCGATGCAGGACGCTTGGAAACATCGAATATCATGTATGCGTGCCAATTATCGATAGAAAGAACGATTGCGAAGGCAGGGAAATGAATCCTTACCTTCCGTCGATGCAGGACGCTTGGAAACATCGAATATCACGTATTCGTGCCAATTATCGATAGAGAGAACGATTGCGACGACAGGGAAGTGAAGCCTTACCTTCCGTCGATGCAGGACGCTTGGAAACATCGAATATCATGTATTCTTGCCAATTATCGATAGAAAGAACGATTGCGATGGCAGGGAAGTGAATCCTTACCTTCCGTCGATGCAGGACGCTTGGAAACATCGAATATCATGTATGCGTGCCAATTATCGATAGAAAGAACGATTGCGAAGGCAGGGAAATGAATCCTTACCTTCCGTCGATGCAGGACGCTTGGAAACATCGAATATCACGTATTCGTGCCAATTATCGATAGAGAGAACGATTGCGACGACAGGGAAGTGAATCCTTACCTTCCGTCGATGCAGGACGCTTGGAAACATCGAATATCATGTATTCGTGCCAATTATCGATAGAAAGTACGATTGCGATGGCAGGGAAGTGAATCCTTACCTTCCGTCGATGCAGGACGCTTGGAAACATCGAATATCATGTATTCGTGCCATTCATTGATAGAAAGAACGATTATGATGGCTGGGAAGTGAATCCTAACCTTCCGTCGATGCAGGACGCTTGGAAACATCGAATATCATGTATTCGTGCCAATTATCGATAGAAAGAACGATTATGATGGCTGGGAAGTGGATCCTGACCTTCCGTCGATGCAGGACGCTTGGAAACATCGAATATCACGTATTCGTGCCATTTATTGATAGAAAGAACGATTGCGATGGCTGGGAAGTGAATCCTAACCTTCCGTCGATGCAGGACGCTTGGAAACATCGAATATCATGTATTCGTGCCAATTATCGATAGAAAGAACGATTGCGATGACAGGGAAGTGAATCCTTACCTTCCGTCGATGCAGGACGCTTGGAAACATCGAATATCATGCATTCGTGCCATTCATTGATAGAAAGAACGATTATGATGGCTGGGAAGTGGATCCTTACCTTCCGTCGATGCAGGACGCTTGGAAACATCGAATATCATGTATTCGTGCCAATTATCGATAGAAAGAACGACTGCGAAGGCAGGGAAGTGAATCCTTACCTTCCGTCGATGCAGGACGCTTGGAAACATCGAATATCACGTATTCGTGCCAATTATCGATAGAAAGAGCGATTGCGAAGGCAGGGAAGTGAATCCTTCCCTTCCGTCGATGCAGCACGCTTGGAAACATCGAATATCATGTATTCGTGCCAATTATCGATAGAAAGAACGATTGCGAAGGCAGGGAAGTGAATCCTTACCTTCCGTCGATGCAGGACGCTTGGAAACATCGAATATCACGTATTCGTGCCAATTATCGATAGAAAGAGCGATTGCGAAGGAAGGGAAGTGAATCCTTCCCTTCCGTCGATGCAGCACGCTTGGAAACATCGAATATCATGTATTCGTGCCAATTATCGATAGAAAGAACGATTGCGAAGGCAGGGAAGTGAATCCTTACCTTCCGTCGATGCAGGACGCTTGGAAACATCGAATATCATGTATTCGTGCCATTCATTGATAGAAAGAACGATTATGATGGTTGGGAAGTGGATCCTTACCTTCCGTCGATGCAGGACGCTTGGAAACATCGAATATCATGTATTCGTGCCAATTATCGATAGAAAGAACGATTGCGATGGCTGGGAAGTGAATCCTAACCTTCCGTCGATGCAGGACGCTTGGAAACATCGAATATCATGTATTCGTGCCAATTATCGATAGAAAGAACGATTGCGAAGGCAGGGAAGTGAATCCTTACCTTCCGTCGATGCAGGACGCTTGGAAAAATCGAATATCATGTATTCGTGCCATTCATTGATAGAAAGAACGATTATGATGGCTGGGAAGTGAATCCTTACCTTCCGTCGATGCAGGACGCTTGGAAACATCGAATATCATGTATGCGTGCCAATTATCGATAGAAAGAACGATTGCGAAGGCAGGGAAATGAATCCTTACCTTCCGTCGATGCAGGACGCTTGGAAACATCGAATATCACGTATTCGTGCCAATTATCGATAGAGAGAACGATTGCGAAGACAGGAAAGTGAATCCTTACCTTCCGTCGATGCAGGACGCTTGATAGAAGGAATTGATAGAAAGAACGATTATGATGGCTGGGAAGTGGATCCTTACCTTCCGTCGATGCAGGACGCTTGGAAACATCGAATATCACGTATTCGTGCCATTTATTGATAGAAAGAACGATTGCGATGGCTGGGAAGTGAATCCTAACCTTCCGTCGATGCAGGACGCTTGGAAACATCGAATATCATGTATTCGTGCCAATTATCGATAGAAAGAACGATTGCGATGGCAGGGAAGTGAATACTTACCTTCCGTCGATGCAGAACGCTTGGAAACATCGAATATCATGTATTCGTGCCATTCATTGATAGAAAGAACGATTATGATGGCTGGGAAGTGGATCCTTACCTTCCGTCGATGCAGGACGCTTGGAAACATCGAATATCATGTATTCGTGCCATTCATTGATAGAAAGAACGATTATGATGGCTGGGAAGTGAATCCTTACCTTCCGTCGATGCAGGACGCTTGGAAACATCGAATATCATGTATTCGTGCCAATTATCGATAGAAAGAACGATTATGATGGCTGGGAAGTGGATCCTGACCTTCCGTCGATGCAGGACGCTTGGAAACATCGAATATCACGTATTCGTGCCATTTATTGATAGAAAGAACGATTGCGATGGCTGGGAAGTGAATCCTTACCTTCCGTCGATGCAGGACGCTTGGAAACATCGAATATCATGTATTCTTGCCAATTATCGATAGAAAGAACGATTGCGATGGCAGGGAAGTGAATCCTTACCTTCCGTCGATGCAGGACGCTTGGAAACATCGAATATCATGTATGCGTGCCAATTATCGATAGAAAGAACGATTGCGAAGGCAGGGAAATGAATCCTTACCTTCCGTCGATGCAGGACGCTTGGAAACATCGAATATCACGTATTCGTGCCATTTATCGATAGAGAGAACGATTGCGACGACAGGGAAGTGAATCCTTACCTTCAGTCGATGCAGGACGCTTGGAAACATCGAATATCATGTATTCTTGCCAATTATCGATAGAAAGAACGATTGCGATGGCAGGGAAGTGAATCCTTACCTTCCGTCGATGCAGGACGCTTGGAAACATCGAATATCATGTATGCGTGCCAATTATCGATAGAAAGAACGATTGCGAAGGCAGGGAAATGAATCCTTACCTTCCGTCGATGCAGGACGCTTGGAAACATCGAATATCACGTATTCGTGCCAATTATCGATAGAGAGAACGATTGCGACGACAGGGAAGTGAATCCTTACCTTCCGTCGATGCAGGACGCTTGGAAACATCGAATATCATGTATTCGTGCCAATTATCGATAGAAAGAACGATTACGATGGCAGGGAAGTGAATCCTTACCTTCCGTCGATGCAGGACGCTTGGAAACATCGAATATCATGTATTCGTGCCATTCATTGATAGAAAGAACGATTATGATGGCTGGGAAGTGAATCCTAACCTTCCGTCGATGCAGGACGCTTGGAAACATCGAATATCATGTATTCGTGCCAATTATCGATAGAAAGAACGATTATGATGGCTGGGAAGTGGATCCTGACCTTCCGTCGATGCAGGACGCTTGGAAACATCGAATATCACGTATTCGTGCCATTTATTGATAGAAAGAACGATTGCGATGGCTGGGAAGTGAATCCTAACCTTCCGTCGATGCAGGACGCTTGGAAACATCGAATATCATGTATTCGTGCCAATTATCGATAGAAAGAACGATTGCGAAGGCAGGGAAGTGAATCCTTACCTTCCGTCGATGCAGGACGCTTGGAAACATCGAATATCATGTATTCGTGCCATTCATTGATAGAAAGAACGATTATGATGGTTGGGAAGTGGATCCTTACCTTCCGTCGATGCAGGACGCTTGGAAACATCGAATATCACGTATTCGTGCCAATTATCGATAGAAAGAACGATTGCGATGGCTGGGAAGTGAATCCTAACCTTCCGTCGATGCAGGACGCTTGGAAACATCGAATATCATGTATTCGTGCCATTCATTGATAGAAAGAACGATTATGATGGCTGGGAAGTGAATCCTAACCTTCCGTCGATGCAGGACGCTTGGAAACATCGAATATCATGTATTCGTGCCAATTATCGATAGAAAGAACGATTATGATGGCTGGGAAGTGGATCCTGACCTTCCGTCGATGCAGGACGCTTGGAAACATCGAATATCACGTATTCGTGCCATTTATTGATAGAAAGAACGATTGCGATGGCTGGGAAGTGAATCCTTACCTTCCGTCGATGCAGGACGCTTGGAAACATCGAATATCATGTATTCTTGCCAATTATCGATAGAAAGAACGATTGCGATGGCAGGGAAGTGAATCCTTACCTTCCGTCGATGCAGGACGCTTGGAAACATCGAATATCATGTATTCGTGCCAATTATCGATAGAGAGAACGATTGCGACGACAGGGAAGTGAATCCTTACCTTCCGTCGATGCAGGACGCTTGGAAACATCGAATATCATGTATTCTTGCCAATTATCGATAGAAAGAACGATTGCGATGGCAGGGAAGTGAATCCTTACCTTCCGTCGATGCAGGACGCTTGGAAACATCGAATATCATGTATGCGTGCCAATTATCGATAGAAAGAACGATTGCGAAGGCAGGGAAATGAATCCTTACCTTCCGTCGATGCAGGACGCTTGGAAACATCGAATATCACGTATTCGTGCCAATTATCGATAGAGAGAACGATTGCGACGACAGGGAAGTGAATCCTTACCTTCCGTCGATGCAGGACGCTTGGAAACATCGAATATCATGTATTCGTGCCAATTATCGATAGAAAGAACGATTGCGATGGCAGGGAAGTGAATCCTTACCTTCCGTCGATGCAGGACGCTTGGAAACATCGAATATCATGTATTCGTGCCATTCATTGATAGAAAGAACGATTATGATGGCTGGGAAGTGAATCCTAACCTTCCGTCGATGCAGGACGCTTGGAAACATCGAATATCATGTATTCGTGCCAATTATCGATAGAGAGAACGATTGCGACGACAGGGAAGTGAATCCTTACCTTCCGTCGATGCAGGACGCTTGGAAACATCGAATATCATGTATTCGTGCCAATTATCGATAGAAAGAACGATTGCGATGGCAGGGAAGTGAATCCTTACCTTCCGTCGATGCAGGACGCTTGGAAACATCGAATATCATGTATTCGTGCCATTCATTGATAGAAAGAACGATTGCGATGGCAGGGAAGTGAATCCTTACCTTCCGTCGATGCAGGACGCTTGGAAACATCGAATATCATGTATTCGTGCCATTCATTGATAGAAAGAACGATTATGATGGCTGGGAAGTGAATCCTAACCTTCCGTCGATGCAGGACGCTTGGAAACATCGAATATCATGTATTCGTGCCAATTATCGATAGAAAGAACGATTATGATGGCTGGGAAGTGGATCCTGACCTTCCGTCGATGCAGGACGCTTGGAAACATCGAATATCACGTATTCGTGCCATTTATTGATAGAAAGAACGATTGCGATGGCTGGGAAGTGAATCCTAACCTTCCGTCGATGCAGGACGCTTGGAAACATCGAATATCATGTATTCGTGCCAATTATCGATAGAAAGAACGATTGCGATGACAGGGAAGTGAATCCTTACCTTCCGTCGATGCAGGACGCTTGGAAACATCGAATATCATGCATTCGTGCCATTCATTGATAGAAAGAACGATTATGATGGCTGGGAAGTGGATCCTTACCTTCCGTCGATGCAGGACGCTTGGAAACATCGAATATCA
Source organism: Nomada fabriciana (assembly GCA_907165295.1). Taxonomy (NCBI): domain Eukaryota; kingdom Metazoa; phylum Arthropoda; class Insecta; order Hymenoptera; family Apidae; genus Nomada; species Nomada fabriciana. Next base: position 69,015 of record CAJRBH010000111.1, on the reverse strand, counting down.
TGTATTCGTGCCAATTATCGATAGAAAGAACGACTGCGAAGGCAGGGAAGTGAATCCTTACCTTCCGTCGATGCAGGACGCTTGGAAACATCGAATATCACGTATTCGTGCCAATTATCGATAGAAAGAGCGATTGCGAAGGCAGGGAAGTGAATCCTTCCCTTCCGTCGATGCAGCACGCTTGGAAACATCGAATATCATGTATTCGTGCCAATTATCGATAGAAAGAACGATTGCGAAGGCAGGGAAGTGAATCCTTACCTTCCGTCGATGCAGGACGCTGGGAAACATCGAATATCACGTATTCGTGCCAATTATCGATAGAAAGAGCGATTGCGAAGGCAGGGAAGTGAATCCTTCCCTTCCGTCGATGCAGCACGCTTGGAAACATCGAATATCATGTATTCGTGCCAATTATCGATAGAAAGAACGATTGCGAAGGCAGGGAAGTGAATCCTTACCTTCCGTCGATGCAGGACGCTTGGAAACATCGAATATCATGTATTCGTGCCATTCATTGATAGAAAGAACGATTATGATGGTTGGGAAGTGGATCCTTACCTTCCGTCGATGCAGGACGCTTGGAAACATCGAATATCACGTATTCGTGCCAATTATCGATAGAAAGAACGATTGCGATGGCTGGGAAGTGAATCCTAACCTTCCGTCGATGCAGGACGCTTGGAAACATCGAATATCATGTATTCGTGCCAATTATCGATAGAAAGAACGATTGCGAAGGCAGGGAAGTGAATCCTTACCTTCCGTCGATGCAGGACGCTTGGAAAAATCGAATATCATGTATTCGTGCCATTCATTGATAGAAAGAACGATTATGATGGCTGGGAAGTGAATCCTTACCTTCCGTCGATGCAGGACGCTTGGAAACATCGAATATCATGTATGCGTGCCAATTATCGATAGAAAGAACGATTGCGAAGGCAGGGAAATGAATCCTTACCTTCCGTCGATGCAGGACGCTTGGAAACATCGAATATCACGTATTCGTGCCAATTATCGATAGAGAGAACGATTGCGACGACAGGAAAGTGAATCCTTACCTTCCGTCGATGCAGGACGCTTGATAGAAGGAATCGATAGAAAGAACGATTATGATGGCTGGGAAGTGGATCCTTACCTTCCGTCGATGCAGGACGCTTGGAAACATCGAATATCACGTATTCGTGCCATTTATTGATAGAAAGAACGATTGCGATGGCTGGGAAGTGAATCCTAACCTTCCGTCGATGCAGGACGCTTGGAAACATCGAATATCATGTATTCGTGCCAATTATCGATAGAAAGAACGATTGCGATGGCAGGGAAGTGAATCCTTACCTTCCGTCGATGCAGGACGCTTGGAAACATCGAATATCATGTATTCGTGCCATTCATTGATAGAAAGAACGATTATGATGGCTGGGAAGTGGATCCTTACCTTCCGTCGATGCAGGACGCTTGGAAACATCGAATATCATGTATTCGTGCCATTCATTGATAGAAAGAACGATTATGATGGCTGGGAAGTGAATCCTAACCTTCCGTCGATGCAGGACGCTTGGAAACATCGAATATCATGTATTCGTGCCAATTATCGATAGAAAGAACGATTATGATGGCTGGGAAGTGGATCCTGACCTTCCGTCGATGCAGGACGCTTGGAAACATCGAATATCACGTATTCGTGCCATTTATTGATAGAAAGAACGATTGCGATGGCAGGGAAGTGAATCCTTACCTTCCGTCGATGCAGGACGCTTGGAAACATCGAATATCATGTATTCTTGCCAATTATCGATAGAAAGAACGATTGCGATGGCAGGGAAGTGAATCCTTACCTTCCGTCGATGCAGGACGCTTGGAAACATCGAATATCATGTATGCGTGCCAATTATCGATAGAAAGAACGATTGCGAAGGCAGGGAAATGAATCCTTACCTTCCGTCGATGCAGGACGCTTGGAAACATCGAATATCACGTATTCGTGCCAATTATCGATAGAGAGAACGATTGCGACGACAGGGAAGTGAATCCTTACCTTCCGTCGATGCAGGACGCTTGGAAACATCGAATATCATGTATTCTTGCCAATTATCGATAGAAAGAACGATTGCGATGGCAGGGAAGTGAATCCTTACCTTCCGTCGATGCAGGACGCTTGGAAACATCGAATATCATGTATGCGTGCCAATTATCGATAGAAAGAACGATTGCGAAGGCAGGGAAATGAATCCTTACCTTCCGTCGATGCAGGACGCTTGGAAACATCGAATATCACGTATTCGTGCCATTTATTGATAGAAAGAACGATTGCGATGGCTGGGAAGTGAATCCTAACCTTCCGTCGATGCAGGACGCTTGGAAACATCGAATATCATGTATTCGTGCCAATTATCGATAGAAAGAACGATTGCGATGGCAGGGAAGTGAATCCTTACCTTCCGTCGATGCAGGACGCTTGGAAACATCGAATATCATGTATTCGTGCCATTCATTGATAGAAAGAACGATTATGATGGCTGGGAAGTGGATCCTTACCTTCCGTCGATGCAGGACGCTTGGAAACATCGAATATCATGTATTCGTGCCATTCATTGATAGAAAGAACGATTATGATGGCTGGGAAGTGAATCCTAACCTTCCGTCGATGCAGGACGCTTGGAAACATCGAATATCATGTATTCGTGCCAATTATCGATAGAAAGAACGATTATGATGGCTGGGAAGTGGATCCTGACCTTCCGTCGATGCAGGACGCTTGGAAACATCGAATATCACGTATTCGTGCCATTTATTGATAGAAAGAACGATTGCGATGGCTGGGAAGTGAATCCTTACCTTCCGTCGATGCAGGACGCTTGGAAACATCGAATATCATGTATTCTTGCCAATTATCGATAGAAAGAACGATTGCGATGGCAGGGAAGTGAATCCTTACCTTCCGTCGATGCAGGACGCTTGGAAACATCGAATATCATGTATGCGTGCCAATTATCGATAGAAAGAACGATTGCGAAGGCAGGGAAGTGAATCCTTACCTTCCGTCGATGCAGGACGCTTGGAAACATCGAATATCACGTATTCGTGCCAATTATCGATAGAGAGAACGATTGCGACGACAGGGAAGTGAATCCTTACCTTCCGTCGATGCAGGACGCTTGGAAACATCGAATATCATGTATTCTTGCCAATTATCGATAGAAAGAACGATTGCGATGGCAGGGAAGTGAATCCTTACCTTCCGTCGATGCAGGACGCTTGGAAACATCGAATATCATGTATCCGTGCCAATTATCGATAGAAAGAACGATTGCGAAGGCAGGGAAATGAATCCTTACCTTCCGTCGATGCAGGACGCTTGGAAACATCGAATATCACGTATTCGTGCCAATTATCGATAGAGAGAACGATTGCGACGACAGGGAAGTGAATCCTTACCTTCCGTCGATGCAGGACGCTTGGAAACATCGAATATTATGTATTCGTGCCAATTATCGATAGAAAGAACGATTACGATGGCAGGGAAGTGAATCCTTACCTTCCGTCGATGCAGGACGCTTGGAAACATCGAATATCATGTATTCGTGCCATTCATTGATAGAAAGAACGATTATGATGGCTGGGAAGTGAATCCTAACCTTCCGTCGATGCAGGACGCTTGGAAACATCGAATATCATGTATTCGTGCCAATTATCGATAGAAAGAACGATTATGATGGCTGGGAAGTGGATCCTGACCTTCCGTCGATGCAGGACGCTTGGAAACATCGAATATCACGTATTCGTGCCATTTATTGATAGAAAGAACGATTGCGATGGCTGGGAAGTGAATCCTAACCTTCCGTCGATGCAGGACGCTTGGAAACATCGAATATCATGTATTCGTGCCAATTATCGATAGAAAGAACGATTGCGATGGCAGGGAAGTGAATCCTTACCTTCCGTCGATGCAGGACGCTTGGAAACATCGAATATCATGCATTCGTGCCATTCATTGATAGAAAGAACGATTATGATGGCTGGGAAGTGGATCCTTACCTTCCGTCGATGCAGGACGCTTGGAAACATCGAATATCATGTATTCGTGCCATTTATTGATAGAAAGAACGATTGCGATGGCTGGGAAGTGAATCCTAACCTTCCGTCGATGCAGGACGCTTGGAAACATCGAATATCACGTATTCGTGCCAATTATCGATAGAGAGAACGATTGCGAAGACAGGAAAGTGAATCCTTACCTTCCGTCGATGCAGGACGCTTGATAGAAGGAATTGATAGAAAGAACGATTATGATGGCTGGGAAGTGGATCCTTACCTTCCGTCGATGCAGGACGCTTGGAAACATCGAATATCACGTATTCGTGCCATTTATTGATAGAAAGAACGATTGCGATGGCTGGGAAGTGAATCCTAACCTTCCGTCGATGCAGGACGCTTGGAAACATCGAATATCATGTATTCGTGCCAATTATCGATAGAAAGAACGATTGCGATGGCAGGGAAGTGAATCCTTACCTTCCGTCGATGCAGGACGCTTGGAAACATCGAATATCATGTATTCGTGCCATTCATTGATAGAAAGAACGATTATGATGGCTGGGAAGTGGATCCTTACCTTCCGTCGATGCAGGACGCTTGGAAACATCGAATATCATGTATTCGTGCCATTCATTGATAGAAAGAACGATTATGATGGCTGGGAAGTGAATCCTAACCTTCCGTCGATGCAGGACGCTTGGAAACATCGAATATCATGTATTCGTGCCAATTATCGATAGAAAGAACGATTATGATGGCTGGGAAGTGGATCCTGACCTTCCGTCGATGCAGGACGCTTGGAAACATCGAATATCACGTATTCGTGCCAATTATCGATAGAAAGAACGATTGCGATGGCTGGGAAGTGAATCCTTACCTTCCGTCGATGCAGGACGCTTGGAAACATCGAATATCATGTATTCTTGCCAATTATCGATAGAAAGAACGATTGCGATGGCAGGGAAGTGAATCCTTACCTTCCGTCGATGCAGGACGCTTGGAAACATCGAATATCATGTATGCGTGCCAATTATCGATAGAAAGAACGATTGCGAAGGCAGGGAAATGAATCCTTACCTTCCGTCGATGCAGGACGCTTGGAAACATCGAATATCACGTATTCGTGCCAATTATCGATAGAGAGAACGATTGCGACGACAGGGAAGTGAATCCTTACCTTCCGTCGATGCAGGACGCTTGGAAACATCGAATATCATGTATTCTTGCCAATTATCGATAGAAAGAACGATTGCGATGGCAGGGAAGTGAATCCTTACCTTCCGTCGATGCAGGACGCTTGGAAACATCGAATATCATGTATGCGTGCCAATTATCGATAGAAAGAACGATTGCGAAGGCAGGGAAATGAATCCTTACCTTCCGTCGATGCAGGACGCTTGGAAACATCGAATATCACGTATTCGTGCCAATTATCGATAGAGAGAACGATTGCGACGACAGGGAAGTGAATCCTTACCTTCCGTCGATGCAGGACGCTTGGAAACATCGAATATCATGTATTCGTGCCAATTATCGATAGAAAGAACGATTACGATGGCAGGGAAGTGAATCCTTACCTTCCGTCGATGCAGGACGCTTGGAAACATCGAATATCATGTATTCGTGCCATTCATTGATAGAAAGAACGATTATGATGGCTGGGAAGTGAATCCTAACCTTCCGTCGATGCAGGACGCTTGGAAACATCGAATATCATGTATTCGTGCCAATTATCGATAGAAAGAACGATTATGATGGCTGGGAAGTGGATCCTGACCTTCCGTCGATGCAGGACGCTTGGAAACATCGAATATCACGTATTCGTGCCATTTATTGATAGAAAGAACGATTGCGATGGCTGGGAAGTGAATCCTAACCTTCCGTCGATGCAGGACGCTTGGAAACATCGAATATCATGTGTCACGTCCCGGGACTGCCCGGAACGTAACTATTTCTATTAATAGACCTCAAACGAATCAGCACGTTCTATACATAATTCATGTTGTGTCTTGACTAAGACTCAATTAAGAAATACAACAAAATTCAGTTAAAATGCCGTTGAATTGTGAACATACTGATTCGTCTACATGGTATCACTTAAAATAAGTAAAAGTCACTCACCAAAAGAAACGCCGTGCGGCTATCTCAGAACTCGGCATCTGGAATCACAGATATCACAAAATCACTTATGCTGCACTGCGGTTCTAATGTTCGGTATGGTTGCTCAAACGATGCAATACAAATATATTAATTCAATTAAAACTACTTTCAATCAAAGGGAAAAGGCTTTTGAGTAATAATAATGAACCACTAAGTGACATAGGATAAAAAGGGTGCGCGACCGTTGATGTATGTTGGTAGCACTACCGTCACGTTCAGTTCGCGCAACAGACTGAGCTCTCGCTGCTGGAAGTGCGTGCGCAGAGGTATAGACGCTAACTCAGCGTTAAACATAAAAGTGCTGAATCAGATAATCACGATTCCATTATCTTGCACGTGTGCGATAAGACTGTCGCATCAGCATTCGCTCCAAGGGCGATAACAACTGCAACTCAAGAATGCACACGTTGCAAAAGATAAGGCACGTACGGGAACCGTTGACTAACGGCGTTCCCAGCTGAGTCAGCATTCGTTACAGCACAAAAAGATTGTCGCATCAGCATCTGTTCCGATTGCGATAACAACTGCCACTCAGGAATGCGCACGTTGCGAAAGATAAGGCACGCACGGGAACCGTTGCAAACGGTCGTTCCCAGCTTCGTCAGCAATCTTCGAGACTGCACAATCAGCATATTACTGCTATAAAATAAGCGGAGCAGTCAACAGAAAGTCAGTCAAGTGTCAGCCAGTCAAGTGTCGTCAGTCCACCATGGTGCGTGCTCAGTGAACAGTCTACGGTCAGTATGTAGTCAGTAACCAGTTAGTCTACCGCAATACGCGGTACTTGCCCTGTCAAGTGTCAGTAGTCAAGAGCAGTCTAATACAGTCAGTCTATTGGATAGTCTGAAGTTTTCCGGGTAGAGTCCGACGCGGTGCGTGCTCCATGTACATTTCAGTCAGTCAGTCAGTAGACAGTGACTAGTCAGTCAGTAAGCAGGCAGTGCAGTTCGGTCTACCATATAACGTTTTACTATATCTACCAACAGTGTATTAAATAAAGTGACAAGTTAGTTTTGAACAGTGTTCTTTAGTTCATTTATGCACATCCACCGCCAACAATGTGTGCAAGCCATCTCCTACAACGAAGAAGGTAGATCCGCTCGCTACCTCTGGCTCGCACACTCGACGAGCAACCACACTTCTTAACGTCCCGATACAGGTTGACTACCCCTAGGGACTAGTCACGATCAAAAATGCGACGTATCCAACACAACTTCGAGTAACGTCCTGTCAATCATTACGGAGCCCTACCTAGGACGTAACAAAATTGGTGACAGCGGTGGGATACGGGCGCAAACGTTAAGAGGTGTATCACGGAATGGCGGACGAGACGACTGCAACGTCACTAGAACTAGTGCTACAACAGTTCTCCCTGTGGGAGGATACATTCGACAATTTGAACTCGATGAATAGGAGACTGGACCGAGTCATCGACACGCACAATCGCCAACAGTCGACGGTACTCGAAGAACCAGCGCAGGAAGACGTCAAGCATCGATTCGGGAAATGGCTGTAAGAATTTCCTGAATCTGAGGGGGAAGGGGACGACCTAATCGTCGATGCTTCACCCACGATCGACACGACGGAAGACACCAATGTGTTTCGTACCAATGCATTTCTTCGTAAGTTATCAGGGAATTCCGAGACTCGTTGCCAAAAACGAGGATATAACATTTTTGGTGGCAACGATAGGATGCGATCGCATACGTTTAGACGTGTAACGAAAATGGTCAGAAGTACCATCTGCTTAAAGTATGAACAAAGATAATCTCAACTACGTACATTGATAGAAAACCTGCTACTAGCTACGATAAAAAAAAGACAGGCAGGATCAAGGGAGCGCACAGTTTACGAAGCTATTCGAAATTGACCAAGACACTCGAGCAGCATCTGCGAACGGGTTACGAGCCGAAGTTTTTACCAGGGTCAAGTTAGTGAATCATAGGGATCAAGACCAGACATTTTGAGCTGCAATGAAAGCCAATTGCAGAAATAAGAAAGTTAGGATAACGCAAATAATCTACCAACATCCACCTAAAGGCATCAACAAGGAACTAAACGCAAGGGCCCTGGACCATTCAAAGTATCACCAAATGTGCAAAGAAAAACGAGTTTATTGTTTTACTCCGTATCTGAAATTAATCTCATCAAGAAGTCAGTCCAGATCAGAACGGCGAATATAAACGACCGAGATGTGATAATATACGTGGCAAATCGGCTTCGAACCTGACCACCCTAGGGAAAGTGTCATAAAGGTTGCGGGCCATCAAGTTCATTCTCGTGTAGTGGATGATTCGCCGCTGATCAAGGAGGACGGGATCTTAGGATCTCAATTATTAAATCTGCCACGGAGCCAGCATCAATTACGCGTATATACGCGCCGAAAGGGGAACATTTTGTGTACGGTCCAGAAACTCGTGGCTCTCGATACCCAAAAGATGCTCTACGCCATATTAAGTAATACAGCGAATTCGGAAATAGAAGAGGGATGCGCGACAAGAATCAAGGTAAAAATTTACCAAAAAAAAAGTAACATTGGGGGAGGTCCAAGTAATAAAACTCTCCAAAATCAAGGGCGGGAATCGCCATCAAGTTAAAAAATTACTGAACAAAGCAGTAACATTGGGGGAGGTCAAAGTAATAAAACTCTCCAAAATCAAGGGCCGGAATCGCCATCAAGTTAAAAAATTACTGAACAAAGCAGTAACATTGGGGGAGGTCAAAGTAATAAAACTCTCCAAAATCAAGGGCCGGAATCGCCATCAAGTTAAAAAATTACTGAATAAAGCAGTAACATTGGGGGAGGTCAAAGTAATAAAACTCTCCAAAATCAAAGGCGGGTATCGCCATCAAGTTAAAGAATTACTGAATAAGGCAGTAACATTGGGGGAGGTCAAAGTAATAAAACTCTCCAAAATCAAGGGCGGGTATCGCCATCAAGTTAAAGAATTACTGAATAAGGCAGTAACATTGGGGGAGGTCAAAGTAATAAAACTCTCCAAAATCAAGGGCGGGTATCGCCATCAAGTTAAAGAATTACTGAATAAGGCAATAACATTGGGGGAGGTCATCGTAATAAAACTCTCCATAATCAAAGGCGGGAATCGACACCAAGTTAAAAGGTTACTGATATCAAGCAGTAACATTGGGGGAGATCAAGATAATATAACTCTCCAAAATCAAAAGCGCCATCGCCATCGCCATCGCCATCGCCATGAAGTTAATCGCCATCAAGTTAAACAATTGCCGCATCGACGGTAACATTGAGAAAGTTCAAAGAAATAAAACTCTCCAAAAATCAAGGATATGTATCGCCATCAAGACTAACACTCGAGAACGTATCAAGTCGTTTAAGGGATCATGCAAGATTGAGCACCAATCACACCATTCTCCTGCCTAATGCAAGAGAATGAATATTCTGGAAATCAAGAAATTCATCGCGATAATATTCAAAAAAAAAAATAATACGCGCCAGTACAAGTATCTAGCATGGCTTGGATCAAAAATCAAGAAGCAAAATCATAAATTGATGAAAACAATCATCAAAGATGAAACGAGCAAATATGAAACGCACCCGAATACCAACTCATCAGCGCAGTCTGGAGTTCACGATTTCGTCGCTCGAAGGAAGTAGCCGCTACACGACATCACACCACATGATAAAATGCGCCCGAGGGACATCAGCTGCTACAACATCGTCGAAATCAACGCGTAAAACAATTCGAGCTGACCCTCAGCAAATTTCTTACAGAAATTTGCTTCCCAAGGGGGAAGGTGTCACGTCCCGGGACTGCCCGGAACGTAACTATTTCTATTAATAGACCTCAAACGAATCAGCACGTTCTATACATAATTCATGTTGTGTCTTGACTAAGACTCAATTAAGAAATACAACAAAATTCAGTTAAAATGCCGTTGAATTGTGAACATACTGATTCGTCTACATGGTATCACTTAAAATAAGTAAAAGTCACTCACCAAAAGAAACGCCGTGCGGCTATCTCAGAACTCGGCATCTGGAATCACAGATATCACAAAATCACTTATGCTGCACTGCGGTTCTAATGTTCGGTATGGTTGCTCAAACGATGCAATACAAATATATTAATTCAATTAAAACTACTTTCAATCAAAGGGAAAAGGCTTTTGAGTAATAATAATGAACCACTAAGTGACATAGGATAAAAAGGGTGCGCGACCGTTGATGTATGTTGGTAGCACTACCGTCACGTTCAGTTCGCGCAACAGACTGAGCTCTCGCTGCTGGAAGTGCGTGCGCAGAGGTATAGACGCTAACTCAGCGTTAAACATAAAAGTGCTGAATCAGATAATCACGATTCCATTATCTTGCACGTGTGCGATAAGACTGTCGCATCAGCATTCGCTCCAAGGGCGATAACAACTGCAACTCAAGAATGCACACGTTGCAAAAGATAAGGCACGTACGGGAACCGTTGACTAACGGCGTTCCCAGCTGAGTCAGCATTCGTTACAGCACAAAAAGATTGTCGCATCAGCATCTGTTCCGATTGCGATAACAACTGCCACTCAGGAATGCGCACGTTGCGAAAGATAAGGCACGCACGGGAACCGTTGCAAACGGTCGTTCCCAGCTTCGTCAGCAATCTTCGAGACTGCACAATCAGCATATTACTGCTATAAAATAAGCGGAGCAGTCAACAGAAAGTCAGTCAAGTGTCAGCCAGTCAAGTGTCGTCAGTCCACCATGGTGCGTGCTCAGTGAACAGTCTACGGTCAGTATGTAGTCAGTAACCAGTTAGTCTACCGCAATACGCGGTACTTGCCCTGTCAAGTGTCAGTAGTCAAGAGCAGTCTAATACAGTCAGTCTATTGGATAGTCTGAAGTTTTCCGGGTAGAGTCCGACGCGGTGCGTGCTCCATGTACATTTCAGTCAGTCAGTCAGTAGACAGTGACTAGTCAGTCAGTAAGCAGGCAGTGCAGTTCGGTCTACCATATAACGTTTTACTATATCTACCAACAGTGTATTAAATAAAGTGACAAGTTAGTTTTGAACAGTGTTCTTTAGTTCATTTATGCACATCCACCGCCAACAATGTGTGCAAGCCATCTCCTACAACGAAGAAGGTAGATCCGCTCGCTACCTCTGGCTCGCACACTCGACGAGCAACCACACTTCTTAACGTCCCGATACAGGTTGACTACCCCTAGGGACTAGTCACGATCAAAAATGCGACGTATCCAACACAACTTCGAGTAACGTCCTGTCAATCATTACGGAGCCCTACCTAGGACGTAACACATGTATTCGTGCCAATTATCGATAGAAAGAACGATTGCGATGGCAGGGAAGTGAATCCTTACCTTCCGTCGATGCAGGACGCTTGGAAACATCGAATATCATGCATTCGTGCCATTCATTGATAGAAAGAACGATTATGATGGCTGGGAAGTGGATCCTTACCTTCCGTCGATGCAGGACGCTTGGAAACATCGAATATCATGTATTCGTGCCAATTATCGATAGAAAGAACGACTGCGAAGGCAGGGAAGTGAATCCTTACCTTCCGTCGATGCAGGACGCTTGGAAACATCGAATATCACGTATTCGTGCCAATTATCGATAGAGAGAACGATTGCGACGACAGGGAAGTGAATCCTTACCTTCCGTCGATGCAGGACGCTTGGAAACATCGAATATCATGTATTCGTGCCAATTATCGATAGAAAGAACGATTGCGATGGCAGGGAAGTGAATCCTTACCTTCCGTCGATGCAGGACGCTTGGAAACATCGAATATCATGCATTCGTGCCATTCATTGATAGAAAGAACGATTATGATGGCTGGGAAGTGGATCCTTACCTTCCGTCGATGCAGGACGCTTGGAAACATCGAATATCATGTATTCGTGCCAATTATCGATAGAAAGAACGACTGCGAAGGCAGGGAAGTGAATCCTTACCTTCCGTCGATGCAGGACGCTTGGAAACATCGAATATCACGTATTCGTGCCAATTATCGATAGAAAGAACGATTGCGAAGGCAGGGAAGTGAATCCTTCCCTTCCGTCGATGCAGCACGCTTGGAAACATCGAATATCATGTATTCGTGCCAATTATCGATAGAAAGAACGATTGCGAAGGCAGGGAAGTGAATCCTTACCTTCCGTCGATGCAGGACGCTTGGAAACATCGAATATCATGTATTCGTGCCAATCATCGATAGAAAGAACGACTGCGAAGGCAGGGAAGTGAATCCTTACCTTCCGTCGATGCAGGACGCATGGAAACATCGAATATCACGTATTCGTGCCAATTATCGATAGAAAGAACGATTGCGAAGGCAGGGAAGTGAATCCTTCCCTTCCGTCGATGCAGCACGCTTGGAAACATCGAATATCACGTATTCGTGCCAATTATCGATAGAAAGAACGATTGCGAAGGCAGGGAAGTGAATCCTTCCCTTCCGTCGATGCAGCACGCTTGGAAACATCGAATATCATGTATTCGTGCCAATTATCGATAGAAAGAACGACTGCGAAGGCAGGGAAGTGAATCCTTACCTTCCGTCGATGCAGGACGCTTGGAAACATCGAATATCACGTATTCGTGCCAATTATCGATAGAAAGAGCGATTGCGAAGGCAGGGAAGTGAATCCTTACCTTCCGTCGATACAGGACGCTTGGAAACATCGAATATCATGTATTCGTGCCAATTATCGATAGAAAGAACGATTGCGATGGCTGGGAAGTGAATCCTGACCTTCCGTCGACGCAGGACGCTTGGAAACATCGAATATCACGTATTCGTGCCAATTATCGATAGAAAGAGCGATTGCGAAGGCAGGGAAGTGAATCCTTACCTTCCGTCGATGCAGGACGCTTGGAAACATCGAATATCATGTATTCGTGCCAATTATCGATAGAAAGAACGATTGCGATGGCAGGGAAGTGAATCCTTACCTTCCGTCGATGCAGGACGCTTGGAAACATCGAATATCATGCATTCGTGCCATTCATTGATAGAAAGAACGATTATGATGGCTGGGAAGTGGATCCTTACCTTCCGTCGATGCAGGACGCTTGGAAACATCGAATATCATGTATTCGTGCCAATTATCGATAGAAAGAGCGATTGCGAAGGCAGGGAAGTGAATCCTTACCTTCCGTCGATGCAGGACGCTTGGAAACATCGAATATCATGTATTCGTGCCAATTATCGATAGAAAGAACGATTGCGATGGCAGGGAAGTGAATCCTTACCTTCCGTCGATGCAGGACGCTTGGAAACATCGAATATCATGCATTCGTGCCATTCATTGATAGAAAGAACGATTATGATGGCTGGGAAGTGGATCCTTACCTTCCGTCGATGCAGGACGCTTGGAAACATCGAATATCATGTATTCGTGCCAATTATCGATAGAAAGAACGACTGCGAAGGCAGGGAAGTGAATCCTTACCTTCCGTCGATGCAGGACGCTTGGAAACATCGAATATCACGTATTCGTGCCAATTATCGATAGAGAGAACGATTGCGACGACAGGGAAGTGAATCCTTACCTTCCGTCGATGCAGGACGCTTGGAAACATCGAATATCATGTATTCGTGCCAATTATCGATAGAAAGAACGATTGCGATGGCAGGGAAGTGAATCCTTACCTTCCGTCGATGCAGGACGCTTGGAAACATCGAATATCATGCATTCGTGCCATTCATTGATAGAAAGAACGATTATGATGGCTGGGAAGTGGATCCTTACCTTCCGTCGATGCAGGACGCTTGGAAACATCGAATATCATGTATTCGTGCCAATTATCGATAGAAAGAACGACTGCGAAGGCAGGGAAGTGAATCCTTACCTTCCGTCGATGCAGGACGCTTGGAAACATCGAATATCACGTATTCGTGCCAATTATCGATAGAAAGAACGATTGCGAAGGCAGGGAAGTGAATCCTTCCCTTCCGTCGATGCAGCACGCTTGGAAACATCGAATATCATGTATTCGTGCCAATTATCGATAGAAAGAACGATTGCGAAGGCAGGGAAGTGAATCCTTACCTTCCGTCGATGCAGGACGCTTGGAAACATCGAATATCATGTATTCGTGCCAATCATCGATAGAAAGAACGATTGCGAAGGCAGGGAAGTGAATCCTTACCTTCCGTCGATGCAGGACGCTTGGAAACATCGAATATCACGTATTCGTGCCAATTATCGATAGAAAGAACGATTGCGAAGGCAGGGAAGTGAATCCTTCCCTTCCGTCGATGCAGCACGCTTGGAAACATCGAATATCATGTATTCGTGCCAATTATCGATAGAAAGAACGATTGCGAAGGCAGGGAAGTGAATCCTTACCTTCCGTCGATGCAGGACGCTTGGAAACATCGAATATCACGTATTCGTGCCAATTATCGATAGAAAGAACGATTGCGAAGGCAGGGAAGTGAATCCTTACCTTCCGTCGATGCAGCACGCTTGGAAACATCGAATATCACGTATTCGTGCCAATTATCGATAGAAAGAACGATTGCGAAGGCAGGGAAGTGAATCCTTCCCTTCCGTCGATGCAGCACGCTTGGAAACATCGAATATCATGTATTCGTGCCAATTATCGATAGAAAGAACGACTGCGAAGGCAGGGAAGTGAATCCTTACCTTCCGTCGATGCAGGACGCTTGGAAACATCGAATATCACGTATTCGTGCCAATTATCGATAGAAAGAGCGATTGCGAAGGCAGGGAAGTGAATCCTTACCTTCCGTCGATGCAGGACGCTTGGAAACATCGAATATCATGTATTCGTGCCAATTATCGATAGAAAGAACGATTGCGATGGCAGGGAAGTGAATCCTTACCTTCCGTCGATGCAGGACGCTTGGAAACATCGAATATCATGCATTCGTGCCATTCATTGATAGAAAGAACGATTATGATGGCTGGGAAGTGGATCCTTACCTTCCGTCGATGCAGGACGCTTGGAAACATCGAATATCATGTATTCGTGCCAATTATCGATAGAAAGAACGACTGCGAAGGCAGGGAAGTGAATCCTTACCTTCCGTCGATGCAGGACGCTTGGAAACATCGAATATCACGTATTCGTGCCAATTATCGATAGAAAGAACGATTGCGAAGGCAGGGAAGTGAATCCTTCCCTTCCGTCGATGCAGCACGCTTGGAAACATCGAATATCATGTATTCGTGCCAATTATCGATAGAAAGAACGATTGCGAAGGCAGGGAAGTGAATCCTTACCTTCCGTCGATGCAGGACGCTTGGAAACATCGAATATCATGTATTCGTGCCAATCATCGATAGAAAGAACGACTGCGAAGGCAGGGAAGTGAATCCTTACCTTCCGTCGATGCAGGACGCTTGGAAACATCGAATATCACGTATTCGTGCCAATTATCGATAGAAAGAACGATTGCGAAGGCAGGGAAGTGAATCCTTCCCTTCCGTCGATGCAGCACGCTTGGAAACATCGAATATCATGTATTCGTGCCAATTATCGATAGAAAGAACGATTGCGAAGGCAGGGAAGTGAATCCTTACCTTCCGTCGATGCAGGACGCTTGGAAACATCGAATATCACGTATTCGTGCCAATTATCGATAGAAAGAACGATTGCGAAGGCAGGGAAGTGAATCCTTACCTTCCGTCGATGCAGCACGCTTGGAAACATCGAATATCACGTATTCGTGCCAATTATCGATAGAAAGAACGACTGCGAAGGCAGGGAAGTGAATCCTTACCTTCCGTCGATGCAGGACGCTTGGAAACATCGAATATCACGTATTCGTGCCAATTATCGATAGAAAGAACGATTGCGAAGGCAGGGAAGTGAATCCTTACCTTCCGTCGATGCAGCACGCTTGGAAACATCGAATATCACGTATTCGTGCCAATTATCGATAGAAAGAACGACTGCGAAGGCAGGGAAGTGAATCCTTACCTTCCGTCGATGCAGGACGCTTGGAAACATCGAATATCACGTATTCGTGCCAATTATCGATAGAAAGAGCGATTGCGAAGGCAGGGAAGTGAATCCTTACCTTCCGTCGATGCAGGGCGCTTGGAAACATCGAATATCATGTATTCGTGCCAATTATCGATAGAAAGAACGATTGCGATGGCTGGGAAGTGAATCCTGACCTTCCGTCGACGCAGGACGCTTGGAAACATCGAATATCACGTATTCGTGCCATTTATTGATAGAAAGAACGATTGCGATGGCTGGGTAGTGAATCCTAACCTTCCGTCGATGCAGGACGCTTGGAAACATCGAATATTACGTATTCGTGCCAATTATCGATAGAAATAACGATTGGGAAGACAGGGAAGTGAATCCTTACCTTCCGTCGATGCAGGACGCTTGGAAACATCGAATATCATGTATTCGTGCCAATTATCGATAGAAAGAACGATTGCGAAGGCAGGGAAGTGAATCCTTACCTTCCGTCGATGCAGGACGCTTGGAAACATCGAATATCATGTATTCGTGCCATTCATTGATAGAAAGAACGATTATGATGGCTGGGAAGTGAATCCTAACCTTCCGTCGATGCAGGACGCTTGGAAACATCGAATATCATGTATTCGTGCCAATTATCGATAGAAAGAACGATTATGATGGCTGGGAAGTGGATCCTGACCTTCCGTCGATGCAGGACGCTTGGAAACATCGAATATCACGTATTCGTGCCATTTATTGATAGAAAGAACGATTGCGATGGCTGGGAAGTGAATCCTAACCTTCCGTCGATGCAGGACGCTTGGAAACATCGAATATCATGTATTCGTGCCAATTATCGATAGAAAGAACGATTGCGATGGCAGGGAAGTGAATCCTTACCTTCCGTCGATGCAGGACGCTTGGAAACATCGAATATCATGCATTCGTGCCATTCATTGATAGAAAGAACGATTATGATGGCTGGGAAGTGGATCCTTACCTTCCGTCGATGCAGGACGCTTGGAAACATCGAATATCATGTATTCGTGCCAATTATCGATAGAAAGAACGATTGCGAAGGCAGGGAAGTGAATCCTTACCTTCCGTCGATGCAGGACGCTTGGAAACATCGAATATCACGTATTCGTGCCAATTATCGATAGAGAGAACGATTGCGACGACAGGGAAGTGAATCCTTACCTTCCGTCGATGCAGGACGCTTGGAAACATCGAATATCATGTATTCGTGCAAATTATCGATAGAAAGAACGATTGCGATGGCTGGGAAGTGAATCCTGACCTTCCGTCGATGCAGGACGCTTGGAAACATCGAATATCATGTATGCGTGCCAATTATCGATAGAAAGAACGATTGCGAAGGCAGGGAAGTGAATCCTTACCTTCCGTCGATGCAGGACGCTTGGAAACATCGAATATCATGTATTCGTGCCAATTATCGATAGAAAGAACGATTGCGAAGGCAGGGAAGTGAATCCTTACCTTCCGTCGATGCAGGACGCTTGGAAACATCGAATATCATGTATGCGTGCCAATTATCGATAGAAAGAACGATTGCGAAGGCAGGGAAATGAATCCTTACCTTCCGTCGATGCAGGACGCTTGGAAACATCGAATATCACGTATTCGTGCCAATTATCGATAGAGAGAACGATTGCGACGACAGGGAAGTGAATCCTTACCTTCCGTCGATGCAGGACGCTTGGAAACATCGAATATCATGTATTCGTGCCAATTATCGATAGAAAGAACGATTGCGATGGCAGGGAAGTGAATCCTTACCTTCCGTCGATGCAGGACGCTTGGAAACATCGAATATCATGTATTCGTGCCATTCATTGATAGAAAGAACGATTATGATGGCTGGGAAGTGAATCCTAACCTTCCGTCGATGCAGGACGCTTGGAAACATCGAATATCATGTATTCGTGCCAATTATCGATAGAAAGAACGATTATGATGGCTGGGAAGTGGATACTGACCTTCCGTCGATGCAGGACGCTTGGAAACATCGAATATCACGTATTCGTGCCATTTATTGATAGAAAGAACGATTGCGATGGCTGGGAAGTGAATCCTAACCTTCCGTCGATGCAGGACGCTTGGAAACATCGAATATCATGTATTCGTGCCAATTATCGATAGAAAGAACGATTGCGATGGCAGGGAAGTGAATCCTTACCTTCCGTCGATGCAGGACGCTTGGAAACATCGAATATCACGTATTCGTGCCAATTATCGATAGAAAGAACGATTGCGAAGGCAGGGAAGTGAATCCTTACCTTCCGTCGATGCAGCACGCTTGGAAACATCGAATATCACGTATTCGTGCCAATTATCGATAGAAAGAACGACTGCGAAGGCAGGGAAGTGAATCCTTACCTTCCGTCGATGCAGGACGCTTGGAAACATCGAATATCACGTATTCGTGCCAATTATCGATAGAAAGAACGATTGCGAAGGCAGGGAAGTGAATCCTTACCTTCCGTCGATGCAGCACGCTTGGAAACATCGAATATCACGTATTCGTGCCAATTATCGATAGAAAGAACGATTGCGAAGGCAGGGAAGTGAATCCTTACCTTCCGTCGATGCAGGACGCTTGGAAACATCGAATATCACGTATTCGTGCCAATTATCGATAGAAAGAGCGATTGCGAAGGCAGGGAAGTGAATCCTTACCTTCCGTCGATGCAGGGCGCTTGGAAACATCGAATATCATGTATTCGTGCCAATTATCGATAGAAAGAACGATTGCGATGGCTGGGAAGTGAATCCTGACCTTCCGTCGACGCAGGACGCTTGGAAACATCGAATATCACGTATTCGTGCCATTTATTGATAGAAAGAACGATTGCGATGGCTGGGTAGTGAATCCTAACCTTCCGTCGATGCAGGACGCTTGGAAACATCGAATATTACGTATTCGTGCCAATTATCGATAGAAATAACGATTGGGAAGACAGGGAAGTGAATCCTTACCTTCCGTCGATGCAGGACGCTTGGAAACATCGAATATCATGTATTCGTGCCAATTATCGATAGAAAGAACGATTGCGAAGGCAGGGAAGTGAATCCTTACCTTCCGTCGATGCAGGACGCTTGGAAACATCGAATATCATGTATGAGTGCCAATTATCGATAGAAAGAACGATTGCGAAGGCAGGGAAATGAATCCTTACCTTCCGTCGATGCAGGACGCTTGGAAACATCGAATATCACGTATTCGTGCCAATTGTCGATAGAGAGAACGATTGCGACGACAGGGATGTGAATTGTCACGTCCCGGGACTGCCCGGAACGTAACTATTTCTATTTCTAGACCTCTAACGAATCAGCACGTTCTATACATAATCCAAGTTGTGTCTTGACTAAGACTCAATTAAGAAATACAATATAATTCAGTTAAAATGCCGTTGAATTGTGAACATACTGATTCGTCAAATATGGTATCGCTTAAAATAAGTAAATGTCACTCACCAAAAGAAACGCCGTGCGGCTATCTCAGAACTCGGCATCTGGAATCACAGATATCACAAAATCACTTATGCTGCACAGAGTTTCTAATGTTCCGTATGATTGCTCAAAAGATGCAATTCAAATATATTTATTCAATTAAAACTACTTTAAATCATGGGAAAAGCCTTTTGAGTAACCACAAAGAACCACGGAGTGATATAGGATAAAAAGGGAGCGCGACCGTTGATGTATGTCGTAACACTGCCGTCTCGTTCAGAGTCGCGCAACAGACTGAGCTCTCGCTGCTGGAAGTGCATGCGCAGACGTATGGACGCTAACTCAGCGTTAAACATAGGAGTGCTGAGTCAGATAATCACGATTCCATTGTCTTGCACGTGTGCGATAAGACTGTCGCATCAGCATTCGTTCCGAGGGCGATAACAAATGCGACTCAAGAATGCACACGTTGCAAAAGATAAGGCACGTACGGGAACCGTTGGCCAGCGGCGTTCCCAGCTGCGCCAGCATTCGTTACTGCACAAAAAGATTGTCGCATCAGCATCCGTTCCGATTGCGATAACAACTGCCACTCCGGAATGCACACGTTGCGAAAGATAAGGCACGTGCGGGAACCGTTGCAGACGGTCGTTCCCAGCTGCGTCAGCATTCTTCGAGACTGCACAATCAGCATATTACTGCTATAAAATAAGCGGAGCAGTCAGCAGAAAGTCAGTCAAGTGTCAGCAGTCAAGTGTCAGCAGTCAAGTGTCAGCAGTCAAGCGTCAGCAGTCAAGTGTCAGCAGTCAAGTGTCAGCAGTCAAGTGTCAGCAGTCAAGTGTCGTCAGTCCACCACGGTGCGTGCTCAGTGAACAGTCTATAGTCAGTATGTAGTCAGTAAATAGTCAGCCTACCGCACGACGCGGTACGTGCTCAGTCAAGTGAAAGCAGTAAAGTGTCAGTAGTCAAGAGCAGTCCAATTCAGTCAGTTCTGACCCGAGAGTCAGCCGAGTAACATCAATCTACAGTCGACGTCAATCGTAGTGAGTACACACCAACCGTTCTGCTTAGGCAGCCGCGTAACATCGCGTTGTTAGTTATAATTAAAATCTTGTAACAAAGTGTAACTACCAAGTGATAGAATATAGTTGTTATCATGTTCATTAGACACAGTGTTCTTTAGTTCATTTACGCGCATCTACCGCCAACAATGTGTGCTAGCCATCTCCTACAACGAAGAAGGTAGATCCGCTCGCTACCTCTGGCTCGCACACTCGACACACAACCACACTTCTTAACGTCCCGATACAGGTTGACTACCCCTAGGGACTAGTCACGATCAAAAATGCGACGTATCCAACACAACTTCGAGAATCGTCCTGTCAATCATTACGGAGCCCTACCTAGGACGTAACAAAATTGGTGACAGCGGTGGGATACGGTCGCAAACGTTAAGAGGTGTATCACGAAATGGCGGACGAGACGACTGCAACGCCTCTAGACCTAGTGCTACAACAGCTCTCCCTGTGGGAGGATTAATTCGACAATTGGAACTCGAGGAATAGGAGACTGGACCGAATCATCGACACGCATAAACCCCAACAGTCGAGGGTACTCGAAGAACCAGCAGTGGAAGACGTCGAGCTTCGACCCGGGAACTGGCTGTAAGAGTTTCCTGAATCTGAGGGGGAAGGGGACGACCTAATCGTCGATGCTTCACCCACGATCGACACAACGGAAGACACCAATGTGTTTCGTACCAATGCATTTCTTCGTAGGTTGTCAGGGAATTCCGAGACTCGTTGCCAAAAACGAGGATATAACATTTTTGGTGGCAACGATAGGGTGCGATCGCATGCGTTTAGACGTGTAACGAAAATGGTCAGAAGTACCATCTGCTTAAAGTATGAACAAAGATAATCTCAACTACGTACATTGATAGAAAACCTGCTACTAGCTACGATGAAAAAAGAAAGGCAGGATCAAGGGAGCGCACAGTTTACGAAGCAATTCGAAATTGACCAAGACACTCGAGCAGCATCTGCGAACGGGTTACGAACCGAAGTTTTTACCAGGGTCAAGTTAGTGAATCATAGGGATCAAGACGAGACATTTCGAGCTGCAATGAAAGCCAATTGCGGAAATTAGAAAGTTGGGGAAACGCAAATAATCTACCAACATCCACCTAAAGGCTTCAAGAAGGATCTAAACGCAAGGACCCAGGAGCATTTAAATTGCCCCCAGATGTGCAAAGAACAACGAGTTTCTTGCTGTTCTCCGGATATGAAATTAATCTAATCATGAAGTCAGTCCTGACCAGAATGGCGAGTATAAATCGACCGAGATGTGATAATATACGTGGCAAATCGGCTTCGAACCTGACCACCCTAGGGAAAGTGTCAATAAAGGTTGCGGGCCATCAAGTTCATTCTCGCGTCGTGGACGATTCGCCGCTGATCAAGGAGGACGGGATCTTAGGATCTCAATTATTAAATCAACCACGGAGCCAGCATCAATTACGCGTATATACGCGCCGAAAGGGGAACATTTTGTGTACGGTCCAGAAACTCGAGGCTCTCGATACCCAAGAGATGCTCTACGCCATATTAAGTAATCCAGCGAATTCGGAAATAGAAGAGGGATGCGCGACAAGAATCAAGGTAAAAATTTACTAAAAAAAAAAGGTAACATTGAGGGAGGTCCAAGTAATAAAACTCTCCAAAATCAAGGGCGGGAATCGCCATCAAGTTAAAAAATTACTGAACAAAGCAGTAACATTGGGGGAGGTCAAAGTAATAAAACTCTCCAAAATCAAGGGCGGGTATCGCCATCAAGTTAAAAAATTACTGAATAAAGCAGTAACATTGGGGGAGGTCAAAACAATAAAACTCTCCTTAATCAAGGGCGGGTATCGCCATCAAGTTAAAGAATTACTGAATAAAGTAGTAACATTGGGGGAGGTCATCGTAATAAAACTCTCCATAATCAAAGGCGGGAATCGACATCAAGTTAAAAGGTTACCGATATCAAGCAGTAACATTGGGGGAGGTCAAGGTAATATAACTCTCCAAAATCAAAAGCGCCATCGCCATCGCCATCAAGTTAAAAAATTGCCGCATCGACGGTAACATTGAGAAAGTTAAAAGAAATAAAACTCTCCAAAAATCAAGGATATGTATCGCCATCAAGACTGACCCTCGAGAACGATTCAAGTCGATTGAGGTATCATCCAAGCTTGAGCACCATAATCAAGAATGCTGTATTTCCATGGGCAACGTTGGAAGGAATGAATATTCTGGAAATCGAGATATTCATCGCGAAAATATTCCAAAAAATAATACGGGCCAGTACAAGTATCTAGCATGGCTTGGATCAAAAATCAAGAAGCAAAATCATAAATTGATGAAAAGAATCATCAAAGATGAAACGAGCAAATATGAAACGCACCCGGATACCAACTCATCAGCGCAGTCTGGAGTTCACGATTTCGTCGCTCGAAGGAAGTAGCCGCTACACGACATCACACCACATGATAAAATGCGCCCGAGGGACATCAGCTGTACAACATCGTCGAAATCAACGCGTAAAACAATTCGAGCTGACCCTCAGCAAATTTCTTACAGAAATTTGCTTCTCAAGGGGGAAGGTGTCACGTCCCGGGACTGCCCGGAACGTAACTATTTCTATTTCTAGACCTCTAACGAATCAGCACGTTCTATACATAATCCAAGTTGTGTCTTGACTAAGACTCAATTAAGAAATACAATATAATTCAGTTAAAATGCCGTTGAATTGTGAACATACTGATTCGTCAAATATGGTATCGCTTAAAATAAGTAAATGTCACTCACCAAAAGAAACGCCGTGCGGCTATCTCAGAACTCGGCATCTGGAATCACAGATATCACAAAATCACTTATGCTGCACAGAGTTTCTAATGTTCCGTATGATTGCTCAAAAGATGCAATTCAAATATATTTATTCAATTAAAACTACTTTAAATCATGGGAAAAGCCTTTTGAGTAACCACAAAGAACCACGGAGTGATATAGGATAAAAAGGGAGCGCGACCGTTGATGTATGTCGTAACACTGCCGTCTCGTTCAGAGTCGCGCAACAGACTGAGCTCTCGCTGCTGGAAGTGCATGCGCAGACGTATGGACGCTAACTCAGCGTTAAACATAGGAGTGCTGAGTCAGATAATCACGATTCCATTGTCTTGCACGTGTGCGATAAGACTGTCGCATCAGCATTCGTTCCGAGGGCGATAACAAATGCGACTCAAGAATGCACACGTTGCAAAAGATAAGGCACGTACGGGAACCGTTGGCCAGCGGCGTTCCCAGCTGCGCCAGCATTCGTTACTGCACAAAAAGATTGTCGCATCAGCATCCGTTCCGATTGCGATAACAACTGCCACTCCGGAATGCACACGTTGCGAAAGATAAGGCACGTGCGGGAACCGTTGCAGACGGTCGTTCCCAGCTGCGTCAGCATTCTTCGAGACTGCACAATCAGCATATTACTGCTATAAAATAAGCGGAGCAGTCAGCAGAAAGTCA
Organism: Nomada fabriciana; assembly: GCA_907165295.1. NCBI lineage: Eukaryota > Metazoa > Arthropoda > Insecta > Hymenoptera > Apidae > Nomada > Nomada fabriciana. The sequence continues at coordinate 44,837 of CAJRBH010000111.1, read as the reverse complement.
GTCAAGTGTCAGCAGTCAAGTGTCAGCAGTCAAGTGTCAGCAGTCAAGCGTCAGCAGTCAAGTGTCAGCAGTCAAGTGTCAGCAGTCAAGTGTCAGCAGTCAAGTGTCGTCAGTCCACCACGGTGCGTGCTCAGTGAACAGTCTATAGTCAGTATGTAGTCAGTAAATAGTCAGCCTACCGCACGACGCGGTACGTGCTCAGTCAAGTGAAAGCAGTAAAGTGTCAGTAGTCAAGAGCAGTCCAATTCAGTCAGTTCTGACCCGAGAGTCAGCCGAGTAACATCAATCTACAGTCGACGTCAATCGTAGTGAGTACACACCAACCGTTCTGCTTAGGCAGCCGCGTAACATCGCGTTGTTAGTTATAATTAAAATCTTGTAACAAAGTGTAACTACCAAGTGATAGAATATAGTTGTTATCATGTTCATTAGACACAGTGTTCTTTAGTTCATTTACGCGCATCTACCGCCAACAATGTGTGCTAGCCATCTCCTACAACGAAGAAGGTAGATCCGCTCGCTACCTCTGGCTCGCACACTCGACACACAACCACACTTCTTAACGTCCCGATACAGGTTGACTACCCCTAGGGACTAGTCACGATCAAAAATGCGACGTATCCAACACAACTTCGAGAATCGTCCTGTCAATCATTACGGAGCCCTACCTAGGACGTAACAGAATCCTTACCTTCCGTCGATGCAGGACGCTTGGAAACATCGAATATCATGTATTCGTGCCAATTATCGATAGAAAGAACGATTGCGAAGGCAGGGAAGTGAATCCTTACCTTCCGTCGATGCAGGACGCTTGGAAACATCGAATATCATGTATGCGTGCCAATTATCGATAGAAAGAACGATTGCGAAGGCAGGGAAGTGTATCCTTACCTTCCGTCGATGCAGGACGCTTGGAAACATCGAATATCATGTATTCGTGCAAATTATCGATAGAAAGAACGATTGCGATGGCTGGGAAGTGAATCCTGACCTTCCGTTGATGCAGGACGCTTGGAAACATCGAATATTACGTATTCGTGCCAATTATCGATAGAAATAACGATTGGGAAGACAGGGAAGTGAATCCTTACCTTCCGTCGATGCAGGACGCTTGGAAACATCGAATATCATGTATTCGTGCCAATTATCGATAGAAAGAACGATTGCGAAGGCAGGGAAGTGAATCCTTACCTTCCGTCGATGCAGGACGCTTGGAAACATCGAATATCATGTATGCGTGCCAATTATCGATAGAAAGAACGATTGCGAAGGCAGGGAAATGAATCCTTACCTTCCGTCGATGCAGGACGCTTGGAAACATCGAATATCACGTATTCGTGCCAATTATCGATAGAGAGAACGATTGCGACGACAGGGAAGTGAATCCTTACCTTCCGTCGATGCAGGACGCTTGGAAACATCGAATATCATGTATTCGTGCCAATTATCGATAGAAAGAACGATTGCGATGGCAGGGAAGTGAATCCTTACCTTCCGTCGATGCAGGACGCTTGGAAACATCGAATATCATGTATTCGTGCCATTCATTGATAGAAAGAACGATTATGATGGCTGGGAAGTGAATCCTTACCTTCCGTCGATGCAGGACGCTTGGAAACATCGAATATCATGTATTCGTGCCAATTATCGATAGAAAGAACGATTATGATGGCTGGGAAGTGGATCCTGACCTTCCGTCGATGCAGGACGCTTGGAAACATCGAATATCACGTATTCGTGCCATTTATTGATAGAAAGAACGATTGCGATGGCTGGGAAGTGAATCCTAACCTTCCGTCGATGCAGGACGCTTGGAAACATCGAATATCATGTATGCGTGCCAATTATCGATAGAAAGAACGATTGCGATGGCAGGGAAGTGAATCCTTACCTTCCGTCGATGCAGGACGCTTGGAAACATCGAATATCATGCATTCGTGCCATTCATTGATAGAAAGAACGATTATGATGGCTGGGAAGTGGATCCTTACCTTCCGTCGATGCAGGACGCTTGGAAACATCGAATATCATGTATTCGTGCCAATTATCGATAGAAAGAACGACTGCGAAGGCAGGGAAGTGAATCCTTACCTTCCGTCGATGCAGGACGCTTGGAAACATCGAATATCACGTATTCGTGCCAATTATCGATAGAGAGAACGATTGCGACGACAGGGAAGTGAATCCTTACCTTCCGTCGATGCAGGACGCTTGGAAACATCGAATATCATGTATTCGTGCCAATTATCGATAGAAAGAACGATTGCGATGGCTGGGAAGTGAATCCTGACCTTCCGTCGATGCAGGACGCTTGGAAACATCGAATATCATGTATGCGTGCCAATTATCGATAGAAAGAACGATTGCGAAGGCAGGGAAGTGAATCCTTACCTTCCGTCGATGCAGGACGCTTGGAAACATCGAATATCATGTATTCGTGCCAATTATCGATAGAAAGAACGATTGCGAAGGCAGGGAAGTGAATCCTTACCTTCCGTCGATGCAGGACGCTTGGAAACATCGAATATCATGTATGAGTGCCAATTATCGATAGAAAGAACGATTGCGAAGGCAGGGAAATGAATCCTTACCTTCCGTCGATGCAGGACGCTTGGAAACATCGAATATCACGTATTCGTGCCAATTGTCGATAGAGAGAACGATTGCGACGACAGGGATGTGAATCCTTACCTTCCGTCGATGCAGGACGCTTGGAAACATCGAATATCATGTATTCGTGCCAATTATCGATAGAAAGAACGATTGCGAAGGCAGGGAAGTGAATCCTTACCTTCCGTCGATGCAGGACGCTTGGAAACATCGAATATCATGTATGCGTGCCAATTATCGATAGAAAGAACGATTGCGAAGGCAGGGAAGTGAATCCTTACCTTCCGTCGATGCAGGACGCTTGGAAACATCGAATATCATGTATGAGTGCCAATTATCGATAGAAAGAACGATTGCGAAGGCAGGGAAATGAATCCTTACCTTCCGTCGATGCAGGACGCTTGGAAACATCGAATATCACGTATTCGTGCCAATTGTCGATAGAGAGAACGATTGCGACGACAGGGATGTGAATTGTCACGTCCCGGGACTGCCCGGAACGTAACTATTTCTATTTCTAGACCTCTAACGAATCAGCACGTTCTATACATAATCCAAGTTGTGTCTTGACTAAGACTCAATTAAGAAATACAATATAATTCAGTTAAAATGCCGTTGAATTGTGAACATACTGATTCGTCAAATATGGTATCGCTTAAAATAAGTAAATGTCACTCACCAAAAGAAACGCCGTGCGGCTATCTCAGAACTCGGCATCTGGAATCACAGATATCACAAAATCACTTATGCTGCACAGAGTTTCTAATGTTCCGTATGATTGCTCAAAAGATGCAATTCAAATATATTTATTCAATTAAAACTACTTTAAATCATGGGAAAAGCCTTTTGAGTAACCACAAAGAACCACGGAGTGATATAGGATAAAAAGGGAGCGCGACCGTTGATGTATGTCGTAACACTGCCGTCTCGTTCAGAGTCGCGCAACAGACTGAGCTCTCGCTGCTGGAAGTGCATGCGCAGACGTATGGACGCTAACTCAGCGTTAAACATAGGAGTGCTGAGTCAGATAATCACGATTCCATTGTCTTGCACGTGTGCGATAAGACTGTCGCATCAGCATTCGTTCCGAGGGCGATAACAAATGCGACTCAAGAATGCACACGTTGCAAAAGATAAGGCACGTACGGGAACCGTTGGCCAGCGGCGTTCCCAGCTGCGCCAGCATTCGTTACTGCACAAAAAGATTGTCGCATCAGCATCCGTTCCGATTGCGATAACAACTGCCACTCCGGAATGCACACGTTGCGAAAGATAAGGCACGTGCGGGAACCGTTGCAGACGGTCGTTCCCAGCTGCGTCAGCATTCTTCGAGACTGCACAATCAGCATATTACTGCTATAAAATAAGCGGAGCAGTCAGCAGAAAGTCAGTCAAGTGTCAGCAGTCAAGTGTCAGCAGTCAAGTGTCAGCAGTCAAGCGTCAGCAGTCAAGTGTCAGCAGTCAAGTGTCAGCAGTCAAGTGTCAGCAGTCAAGTGTCGTCAGTCCACCACGGTGCGTGCTCAGTGAACAGTCTATAGTCAGTATGTAGTCAGTAAATAGTCAGCCTACCGCACGACGCGGTACGTGCTCAGTCAAGTGAAAGCAGTAAAGTGTCAGTAGTCAAGAGCAGTCCAATTCAGTCAGTTCTGACCCGAGAGTCAGCCGAGTAACATCAATCTACAGTCGACGTCAATCGTAGTGAGTACACACCAACCGTTCTGCTTAGGCAGCCGCGTAACATCGCGTTGTTAGTTATAATTAAAATCTTGTAACAAAGTGTAACTACCAAGTGATAGAATATAGTTGTTATCATGTTCATTAGACACAGTGTTCTTTAGTTCATTTACGCGCATCTACCGCCAACAATGTGTGCTAGCCATCTCCTACAACGAAGAAGGTAGATCCGCTCGCTACCTCTGGCTCGCACACTCGACACACAACCACACTTCTTAACGTCCCGATACAGGTTGACTACCCCTAGGGACTAGTCACGATCAAAAATGCGACGTATCCAACACAACTTCGAGAAACGTCCTGTCAATCATTACGGAGCCCTACCTAGGACGTAACAAAATTGGTGACAGCGGTGGGATACGGTCGCAAACGTTAAGAGGTGTATCACGAAATGGCGGACGAGACGACTGCAACGCCTCTAGACCTAGTGCTACAACAGCTCTCCCTGTGGGAGGATTAATTCGACAATTGGAACTCGAGGAATAGGAGACTGGACCGAATCATCGACACGCATAAACCCCAACAGTCGAGGGTACTCGAAGAACCAGCAGTGGAAGACGTCGAGCTTCGACCCGGGAACTGGCTGTAAGAGTTTCCTGAATCTGAGGGGGAAGGGGACGACCTAATCGTCGATGCTTCACCCACGATCGACACAACGGAAGACACCAATGTGTTTCGTACCAATGCATTTCTTCGTAGGTTGTCAGGGAATTCCGAGACTCGTTGCCAAAAACGAGGATATAACATTTTTGGTGGCAACGATAGGGTGCGATCGCATGCGTTTAGACGTGTAACGAAAATGGTCAGAAGTACCATCTGCTTAAAGTATGAACAAAGATAATCTCAACTACGTACATTGATAGAAAACCTGCTACTAGCTACGATGAAAAAAGAAAGGCAGGATCAAGGGAGCGCACAGTTTACGAAGCAATTCGAAATTGACCAAGACACTCGAGCAGCATCTGCGAACGGGTTACGAACCGAAGTTTTTACCAGGGTCAAGTTAGTGAATCATAGGGATCAAGACGAGACATTTCGAGCTGCAATGAAAGCCAATTGCGGAAATTAGAAAGTTGGGGAAACGCAAATAATCTACCAACATCCACCTAAAGGCTTCAAGAAGGATCTAAACGCAAGGACCCAGGAGCATTTAAATTGCCCCCAGATGTGCAAAGAACAACGAGTTTCTTGCTGTTCTCCGGATATGAAATTAATCTAATCATGAAGTCAGTCCTGACCAGAATGGCGAGTATAAATCGACCGAGATGTGATAATATACGTGGCAAATCGGCTTCGAACCTGACCACCCTAGGGAAAGTGTCAATAAAGGTTGCGGGCCATCAAGTTCATTCTCGCGTCGTGGACGATTCGCCGCTGATCAAGGAGGACGGGATCTTAGGATCTCAATTATTAAATCAACCACGGAGCCAGCATCAATTACGCGTATATACGCGCCGAAAGGGGAACATTTTGTGTACGGTCCAGAAACTCGAGGCTCTCGATACCCAAGAGATGCTCTACGCCATATTAAGTAATCCAGCGAATTCGGAAATAGAAGAGGGATGCGCGACAAGAATCAAGGTAAAAATTTACTAAAAAAAAAAGGTAACATTGAGGGAGGTCCAAGTAATAAAACTCTCCAAAATCAAGGGCGGGAATCGCCATCAAGTTAAAAAATTACTGAACAAAGCAGTAACATTGGGGGAGGTCAAAGTAATAAAACTCTCCAAAATCAAGGGCGGGTATCGCCATCAAGTTAAAAAATTACTGAATAAAGCAGTAACATTGGGGGAGGTCAAAACAATAAAACTCTCCTTAATCAAGGGCGGGTATCGCCATCAAGTTAAAGAATTACTGAATAAAGTAGTAACATTGGGGGAGGTCATCGTAATAAAACTCTCCATAATCAAAGGCGGGAATCGACATCAAGTTAAAAGGTTACCGATATCAAGCAGTAACATTGGGGGAGGTCAAGGTAATATAACTCTCCAAAATCAAAAGCGCCATCGCCATCGCCATCAAGTTAAAAAATTGCCGCATCGACGGTAACATTGAGAAAGTTAAAAGAAATAAAACTCTCCAAAAATCAAGGATATGTATCGCCATCAAGACTGACCCTCGAGAACGATTCAAGTCGATTGAGGTATCATCCAAGCTTGAGCACCATAATCAAGAATGCTGTATTTCCATGGGCAACGTTGGAAGGAATGAATATTCTGGAAATCGAGATATTCATCGCGAAAATATTCCAAAAAATAATACGGGCCAGTACAAGTATCTAGCATGGCTTGGATCAAAAATCAAGAAGCAAAATCATAAATTGATGAAAAGAATCATCAAAGATGAAACGAGCAAATATGAAACGCACCCGGATACCAACTCATCAGCGCAGTCTGGAGTTCACGATTTCGTCGCTCGAAGGAAGTAGCCGCTACACGACATCACACCACATGATAAAATGCGCCCGAGGGACATCAGCTGTACAACATCGTCGAAATCAACGCGTAAAACAATTCGAGCTGACCCTCAGCAAATTTCTTACAGAAATTTGCTTCTCAAGGGGGAAGGTGTCACGTCCCGGGACTGCCCGGAACGTAACTATTTCTATTTCTAGACCTCTAACGAATCAGCACGTTCTATACATAATCCAAGTTGTGTCTTGACTAAGACTCAATTAAGAAATACAATATAATTCAGTTAAAATGCCGTTGAATTGTGAACATACTGATTCGTCAAATATGGTATCGCTTAAAATAAGTAAATGTCACTCACCAAAAGAAACGCCGTGCGGCTATCTCAGAACTCGGCATCTGGAATCACAGATATCACAAAATCACTTATGCTGCACAGAGTTTCTAATGTTCCGTATGATTGCTCAAAAGATGCAATTCAAATATATTTATTCAATTAAAACTACTTTAAATCATGGGAAAAGCCTTTTGAGTAACCACAAAGAACCACGGAGTGATATAGGATAAAAAGGGAGCGCGACCGTTGATGTATGTCGTAACACTGCCGTCTCGTTCAGAGTCGCGCAACAGACTGAGCTCTCGCTGCTGGAAGTGCATGCGCAGACGTATGGACGCTAACTCAGCGTTAAACATAGGAGTGCTGAGTCAGATAATCACGATTCCATTGTCTTGCACGTGTGCGATAAGACTGTCGCATCAGCATTCGTTCCGAGGGCGATAACAAATGCGACTCAAGAATGCACACGTTGCAAAAGATAAGGCACGTACGGGAACCGTTGGCCAGCGGCGTTCCCAGCTGCGCCAGCATTCGTTACTGCACAAAAAGATTGTCGCATCAGCATCCGTTCCGATTGCGATAACAACTGCCACTCCGGAATGCACACGTTGCGAAAGATAAGGCACGTGCGGGAACCGTTGCAGACGGTCGTTCCCAGCTGCGTCAGCATTCTTCGAGACTGCACAATCAGCATATTACTGCTATAAAATAAGCGGAGCAGTCAGCAGAAAGTCAGTCAAGTGTCAGCAGTCAAGTGTCAGCAGTCAAGCGTCAGCAGTCAAGTGTCAGCAGTCAAGTGTCAGCAGTCAAGTGTCAGCAGTCAAGTGTCGTCAGTCCACCACGGTGCGTGCTCAGTGAACAGTCTATAGTCAGTATGTAGTCAGTAAATAGTCAGCCTACCGCACGACGCGGTACGTGCTCAGTCAAGTGAAAGCAGTAAAGTGTCAGTAGTCAAGAGCAGTCCAATTCAGTCAGTTCTGACCCGAGAGTCAGCCGAGTAACATCAATCTACAGTCGACGTCAATCGTAGTGAGTACACACCAACCGTTCTGCTTAGGCAGCCGCGTAACATCGCGTTGTTAGTTATAATTAAAATCTTGTAACAAAGTGTAACTACCAAGTGATAGAATATAGTTGTTATCATGTTCATTAGACACAGTGTTCTTTAGTTCATTTACGCGCATCTACCGCCAACAATGTGTGCTAGCCATCTCCTACAACGAAGAAGGTAGATCCGCTCGCTACCTCTGGCTCGCACACTCGACACACAACCACACTTCTTAACGTCCCGATACAGGTTGACTACCCCTAGGGACTAGTCACGATCAAAAATGCGACGTATCCAACACAACTTCGAGAATCGTCCTGTCAATCATTACGGAGCCCTACCTAGGACGTAACAGAATCCTTACCTTCCGTCGATGCAGGACGCTTGGAAACATCGAATATCATGTATTCGTGCCAATTATCGATAGAAAGAACGATTGCGAAGGCAGGGAAGTGAATCCTTACCTTCCGTCGATGCAGGACGCTTGGAAACATCGAATATCATGTATGCGTGCCAATTATCGATAGAAAGAACGATTGCGAAGGCAGGGAAGTGTATCCTTACCTTCCGTCGATGCAGGACGCTTGGAAACATCGAATATCATGTATTCGTGCAAATTATCGATAGAAAGAACGATTGCGATGGCTGGGAAGTGAATCCTGACCTTCCGTTGATGCAGGACGCTTGGAAACATCGAATATTACGTATTCGTGCCAATTATCGATAGAAATAACGATTGGGAAGACAGGGAAGTGAATCCTTACCTTCCGTCGATGCAGGACGCTTGGAAACATCGAATATCATGTATTCGTGCCAATTATCGATAGAAAGAACGATTGCGAAGGCAGGGAAGTGAATCCTTACCTTCCGTCGATGCAGGACGCTTGGAAACATCGAATATCATGTATGCGTGCCAATTATCGATAGAAAGAACGATTGCGAAGGCAGGGAAATGAATCCTTACCTTCCGTCGATGCAGGACGCTTGGAAACATCGAATATCACGTATTCGTGCCAATTATCGATAGAGAGAACGATTGCGACGACAGGGAAGTGAATCCTTACCTTCCGTCGATGCAGGACGCTTGGAAACATCGAATATCATGTATTCGTGCCAATTATCGATAGAAAGAACGATTGCGATGGCAGGGAAGTGAATCCTTACCTTCCGTCGATGCAGGACGCTTGGAAACATCGAATATCATGTATTCGTGCCATTCATTGATAGAAAGAACGATTATGATGGCTGGGAAGTGAATCCTAACCTTCCGTCGATGCAGGACGCTTGGAAACATCGAATATCATGTATTCGTGCCAATTATCGATAGAAAGAACGATTATGATGGCTGGGAAGTGGATCCTGACCTTCCGTCGATGCAGGACGCTTGGAAACATTGAATATCACGTATTCGTGCCATTTATTGATAGAAAGAACGATTGCGATGGCTGGGAAGTGAATCCTAACCTTCCGTCGATGCAGGACGCTTGGAAACATCGAATATCATGTATTCGTGCCAATTATCGATAGAAAGAACGATTGCGATGGCAGGGAAGTGAATCCTTACCTTCCGTCGATGCAGGACGCTTGGAAACATCGAATATCATGCATTCGTGCCATTCATTGATAGAAAGAACGATTATGATGGCTGGGAAGTGGATCCTTACCTTCCGTCGATGCAGGACGCTTGGAAACATCGAATATCATGTATTCGTGCCAATTATCGATAGAAAGAACGACTGCGAAGGCAGGGAAGTGAATCCTTACCTTCCGTCGATGCAGGACGCTTGGAAACATCGAATATCACGTATTCGTGCCAATTATCGATAGAGAGAACGATTGCGACGACAGGGAAGTGAATCCTTACCTTCCGTCGATGCAGGACGCTTGGAAACATCGAATATCATGTATTCGTGCAAATTATCGATAGAAAGAACGATTGCGATGGCTGGGAAGTGAATCCTGACCTTCCGTCGATGCAGGACGCTTGGAAACATCGAATATCATGTATGCGTGCCAATTATCGATAGAAAGAACGATTGCGAAGGCAGGGAAGTGAATCCTTACCTTCCGTCGATGCAGGACGCTTGGAAACATCGAATATCATGTATTCGTGCCAATTATCGATAGAAAGAACGATTGCGAAGGCAGGGAAGTGAATCCTTACCTTCCGTCGATGCAGGACGCTTGGAAACATCGAATATCATGTATGAGTGCCAATTATCGATAGAAAGAACGATTGCGAAGGCAGGGAAATGAATCCTTACCTTCCGTCGATGCAGGACGCTTGGAAACATCGAATATCACGTATTCGTGCCAATTGTCGATAGAGAGAACGATTGCGACGACAGGGATGTGAATCCTTACCTTCCGTCGATGCAGGACGCTTGGAAACATCGAATATCATGTATTCGTGCCAATTATCGATAGAAAGAACGATTGCGAAGGCAGGGAAGTGAATCCTTACCTTCCGTCGATGCAGGACGCTTGGAAACATCGAATATCATGTATGCGTGCCAATTATCGATAGAAAGAACGATTGCGAAGGCAGGGAAGTGTATCCTTACCTTCCGTCGATGCAGGACGCTTGGAAACATCGAATATCATGTATTCGTGCAAATTATCGATAGAAAGAACGATTGCGATGGCTGGGAAGTGAATCCTGACCTTCCGTTGATGCAGGACGCTTGGAAACATCGAATATCACGTATTCGTGCCAATTATCGATAGAGAGAACGATTGCGACGACAGGGAAGTGAATCCTTACCTTCCGTCGATGCAGGACGCTTGGAAACATCGAATATCATGTATTCGTGCCAATTATCGATAGAAAGAACGATTGCGATGGCAGGGAAGTGAATCCTTACCTTCCGTCGATGCAGGACGCTTGGAAACATCGAATATCATGTATTCGTGCCATTCATTGATAGAAAGAACGATTATGATGGCTGGGAAGTGAATCCTAACCTTCCGTCGATGCAGGACGCTTGGAAACATCGAATATCATGTATTCGTGCCAATTATCGATAGAAAGAACGATTATGATGGCTGGGAAGTGGATCCTGACCTTCCGTCGATGCAGGACGCTTGGAAACATCGAATATCACGTATTCGTGCCATTTATTGATAGAAAGAACGATTGCGATGGCTGGGAAGTGAATCCTAACCTTCCGTCGATGCAGGACGCTTGGAAACATCGAATATCATGTATTCGTGCCAATTATCGATAGAAAGAACGATTGCGATGGCAGGGAAGTGAATCCTTACCTTCCGTCGATGCAGGACGCTTGGAAACATCGAATATCATGCATTCGTGCCATTCATTGATAGAAAGAACGATTATGATGGCTGGGAAGTGGATCCTTACCTTCCGTCGATGCAGGACGCTTGGAAACATCGAATATCATGTATTCGTGCCAATTATCGATAGAAAGAACGACTGCGAAGGCAGGGAAGTGAATCCTTACCTTCCGTCGATGCAGGACGCTTGGAAACATCGAATATCACGTATTCGTGCCAATTATCGATAGAGAGAACGATTGCGACGACAGGGAAGTGAATCCTTACCTTCCGTCGATGCAGGACGCTTGGAAACATCGAATATCATGTATTCGTGCAAATTATCGATAGAAAGAACGATTGCGATGGCTGGGAAGTGAATCCTGACCTTCCGTCGATGCAGGACGCTTGGAAACATCGAATATCATGTATGCGTGCCAATTATCGATAGAAAGAACGATTGCGAAGGCAGGGAAGTGAATCCTTACCTTCCGTCGATGCAGGACGCTTGGAAACATCGAATATCATGTATTCGTGCCAATTATCGATAGAAAGAACGATTGCGAAGGCAGGGAAGTGAATCCTTACCTTCCGTCGATGCAGGACGCTTGGAAACATCGAATATCATGTATGCGTGCCAATTATCGATAGAAAGAACGATTGCGAAGGCAGGGAAATGAATCCTTACCTTCCGTCGATGCAGGACGCTTGGAAACATCGAATATCACGTATTCGTGCCAATTATCGATAGAGAGAACGATTGCGACGGCAGGGAAGTGAATCCTTACCTTCCGTCGATGCAGGACGCTTGGAAACATCGAATATCATGTATTCGTGCCAATTATCGATAGAAAGAACGATTGCGATGGCAGGGAAGTGAATCCTTACCTTCCGTCGATGCAGGACGCTTGGAAACATCGAATATCATGTATTCGTGCCATTCATTGATAGAAAGAACGATTATGATGGCTGGGAAGTGAATCCTAACCTTCCGTCGATGCAGGACGCTTGGAAACATCGAATATCATGTATTCGTGCCAATTATCGATAGAAAGAACGATTATGATGGCTGGGAAGTGGATACTGACCTTCCGTCGATGCAGGACGCTTGGAAACATCGAATATCACGTATTCGTGCCATTTATTGATAGAAAGAACGATTGCGATGGCTGGGAAGTGAATCCTAACCTTCCGTCGATGCAGGACGCTTGGAAACATCGAATATCATGTATTCGTGCCAATTATCGATAGAAAGAACGATTGCGATGGCAGGGAAGTGAATCCTTACCTTCCGTCGATGCAGGACGCTTGGAAACATCGAATATCATGCATTCGTGCCATTCATTGATAGAAAGAACGATTATGATGGCTGGGAAGTGGATCCTTACCTTCCGTCGATGCAGGACGCTTGGAAACATCGAATATCATGTATTCGTGCCAATTATCGATAGAAAGAACGACTGCGAAGGCAGGGAAGTGAATCCTTACCTTCCGTCGATGCAGGACGCTTGGAAACATCGAATATCACGTATTCGTGCCAATTATCGATAGAGAGAACGATTGCGACGACAGGGAAGTGAATCCTTACCTTCCGTCGATGCAGGACGCTTGGAAACATCGAATATCATGTATTCGTGCCAATTATCGATAGAAAGAACGATTGCGAAGGCAGGGAAGTGAATCCTTACCTTCCGTCGATGCAGGACGCTTGGAAACATCGAATATCATGTATGCGTGCCAATTATCGATAGAAAGAACGATTGCGAAGGCAGGGAAGTGAATCCTTACCTTCCGTCGATGCAGGACGCTTGGAAACATCGAATATCACGTATTCGTGCCAATTATCGATAGAGAGAACGATTGCGACGACAGGGAAGTGAATCCTTACCTTCCGTCGATGCAGGACGCTTGGAAACATCGAATATCATGTATTCGTGCCAATTATCGATAGAAAGAACGATTGCGATGGCAGGGAAGTGAATCCTTACCTTCCGTCGATGCAGGACGCTTGGAAACATCGAATATCATGTATGCGTGCCAATTATCGATAGAAAGAACGATTGCGAAGGCAGGGAAATGAATCCTTACCTTCCGTCGATGCAGGACGCTTGGAAACATCGAATATCACGTATTCGTGCCAATTATCGATAGAGAGAACGATTGCGACGACAGGGAAGTGAATCCTTACCTTCCATCGATGCAGGACGCTTGGAAACATCGAATATCATGTATTCGTGCCAATTATCGATAGAAAGAACGATTGCGATGGCAGGGAAGTGAATCCTTACCTTCCGTCGATGCAGGACGCTTGGAAACATCGAATATCATGTATTCGTGCCATTCATTGATAGAAAGAACGATTATGATGGCTGGGAAGTGAATCCTAACCTTCCGTCGATGCAGGACGCTTGGAAACATCGAATATCATGCATTCGTGTCATTCATTGATAGAAAGAACGATTATGATGGCAGGGAAGTGAATCCTTACCTTCCGTCGATGCAGGACGCTTGGAAACATCGAATATCACGTATTCGTGCCAATTATCGATAGAGAGAACGATTGCGACGACAGGGAAGTGAATCCTTACCTTCCGTCGATGCAGGACGCTTGGAAACATCGAATATCATGTATTCGTGCCAATTATCGATAGAAAGAACGATTGCGATGGCAGGGAAGTGGATCCTTACCTTCCGTCGATGCAGGACGCTTGGAAACATCGAATATCATGTATTCGTGCCAATTATCGATAGAAAGAACGACTGCGAAGGCAGGGAAGTGAATCCTTACCCTCCGTCGATGCAGGACGCTTGGAAACATCGAATATCACGTATTCGTGCCAATTATCGATAGAAAGAACGATTACGAAGGCAGGGAAGTGAATCCTTCCCTTCCGTCGATGCAGCACGCTTGGAAACATCGAATATCATGTATTCGTGCCAATTATCGATAGAAAGAACGATTGCGAAGGCAGGGAAGTGAATCCTTACCTTCCGTCGATGCAGGACGCTTGGAAACATCGAATATCACGTATTCGTGCCAATTATCGATAGAAAGAACGATTGCGAAGGCAGGGAAGTGAATCCTTCCCTTCCGTCGATGCAGCACGCTTGGAAACATCGAATATCATGTATTCGTGCCAATTATCGATAGAAAGAACGATTGCGAAGGCAGGGAAGTGAATCCTTACCTTCCGTCGATGCAGGACGCTTGGAAACATCGAATATCACGTATTCGTGCCAATTATCGATAGAAAGAACGATTGCGAAGGCAGGGAAGTGAATCCTTACCTTCCGTCGATGCAGCACGCTTGGAAACATCGAATATCATGTATTCGTGCCAATTATCGATAGAAAGAACGATTGCGATGGCAGGGAAGTGAATCCTTACCTTCCGTCGATGCAGGACGCTTGGAAACATCGAATATCACGTATTCGTGCCAATTATCGATAGAAAGAACGATTGCGAAGGCAGGGAAGTGAATCCTTCCCTTCCGTCGATGCAGCACGCTTGGAAACGTCGAATATCATGTATTCGTGCCAATTATCGATAGAAAGAACGATTGCGAAGGCAGGGAAGTGAATCCTTACCTTCCGTCGATGCAGGACGCTTGGAAACATCGAATATCACGTATTCGTGCCAATTATCGATAGAAAGAACGATTGCGAAGGCAGGGAAGTGAATCCTTACCTTCCGTCGATGCAGCACGCTTGGAAACATCGAATATCATGTATTCGTGCCAATTATCGATAGAAAGAACGATTGCGAAGGCAGGGAAGTGAATCCTTACCTTCCGTCGATGCAGGACGCTTGGAAACATCGAATATCATGTATTCGTGCAAATTATCGATAGAAAGAACGATTGCGATGGCTGGGAAGTGAATCCTGACCTTCCGTCGATGCAGGACGCTTGGAAACATCGAATATCATGTATGCGTGCCAATTATCGATAGAAAGAACGATTGCGAAGGCAGGGAAGTGAATCCTTACCTTCCGTCGATGCAGGACGCTTGGAAACATCGAATATCATGTATTCGTGCCAATTATCGATAGAAAGAACGATTGCGAAGGCAGGGAAGTGAATCCTTACCTTCCGTCGATGCAGGACGCTTGGAAACATCGAATATCATGTATGCGTGCCAATTATCGATAGAAAGAACGATTGCGAAGGCAGGGAAATGAATCCTTACATTCCGTCGATGCAGGACGCTTGGAAACATCGAATATCACGTATTCGTGCCAATTATCGATAGAGAGAACGATTGCGACGACAGGGAAGTGAATCCTTACCTTCCGTCGATGCAGGACGCTTGGAAACATCGAATATCATGTATTCGTGCCAATTATCGATAGAAAGAACGATTGCGATGGCAGGGAAGTGAATCCTTACCTTTGTCACGTCCCGGGACTGCCCGGAACGTAACTATTTCTATTTATAGAATCAAACGAATCAGCATGTTCTATAAATAATCCAAGTTGTGCCTTGACTAAGTCTCCAGTAAGAAATACAAGATAAAATAGGAATAATGCCGTTGAATTGTGAACATACTGATTCGTCTACATGGTATCACTTCAAATAAGTAAAAGTCACTCACCAAAAGAAACGCCGTGCGGCCATCTCAGAACTCGGCATCTGGAATCACAGATATCACACAATCACTTATGCTGCACTGCGGTTCTAATGTTCGGTATGATTGCTCAAAAGATGCAATACAAATATATTTATTCAATTAAAACTACTTTAGAATCAAGGAAAAGACTTTTGAGTAACCACAAAGAACCACGAAGTGTTATAGGATAAAAAGGGAGCGCGACCGTTGATGTATGTCGGTAACACTACCGTCGCGTTCAGAGTCGCGCAACAGACTGAGCTCTCGCTGCTGGAAATGCATGCGCAGAGGTATAGACGCCAACTCAGCGTTAAACATAGGAGTGCTGAGTCAGATAATCACGATTCCATTGTCTTGCACGTGTGCGATAAGACTGTCGCATCAGCATTCGCTCCGAGGGCGATAACAACTGCCACTCAGGAATGCACACGTTGCAAAAGATAAGGCACGTACGGGAACCGTTGACCAACGGCGTTCCCAGCTGCGTCAGCATTCGTTACTGCACAAAAGATTGTCGCATCAGCATCCGTTCCGATTGCGATAACAACTGCCACTCAGGAATGCACACGTTGCAAAAGATAAGGCACGTATGGGAACCGTTGCCAACGGTCGTTCCCAGCTGCGTCAGCATTCTTCGAGACTGCACAATCAGCATATTACTGCTATAAAATAAGCGGAGCAGTCAGCAGAAAGTCAGTCAAGTGTCAGTAGTCAAGAGCAGTCCAATTCAGTCTATCGCCGGACGCGGTGCGTGCTCCATGTACAGTTCAGTTCAAGTAGACAGTATTCCAGTACAGTCAGTAGTCTACGGTCAGTATGTAGTCAGTAAACAGTCAGTTCTGACCCGAGAGTCAGCCGAGTAAAATCAATCTACAGTCGACGTCAATCGTAGTGAGTACACACCAACAGTTCTGCTTAGGCAGCCGCGTAACATCGCGTTGTTAGTTATAATTAAAATCTTGTAACAAAGTGTAACTACCAAGTGATAGAATATAGTTGTTATCATGTTCATTAGACACAGTGTTCTTTAGTTCATTTACGCGCATCTACCGCCAACAATGTGTGCTAGCCATCTCCTACAACGAAGAAGGTAGATCCGCTCGCTACCTCTGGCTCGCACACTCGACACACAACCACACTTCTTAACGTCCCGATACAGGTTGACTACCCCTAGGGACTAGTCACGATCAAAAATGCGACGTATCCAACCAACTTCGAGAAACGTCCTGTCAATTATTACGGAGCCCTAACTAGGACGTAACAAATTTGGTGACAGCGGTGGGATACGGTCGCATACGTTAAGATGTGGTATCACGGAATGGCGGACGAGGCGACTGCAACGCCACTAGCGTTCGACAATTTGGACTCGATGAATAGGAGACTGCACCGAGTCATCGACACGCACAATCGCCAACAGTCGCCGGTACTCGAAGAACCAGCGCAGGAAGACGTCGAGCATCGATTCGGGAATTGGCTGGAAGAATTTCCCAAATCTGAGGGGGAAGGGGACGACCTAATCGTCGATGTTTCACCCACGATCGACTCGACGGAAGACACCAATGTGTTTCGTATACTCGCAGTCCGGCATACGTTATCAAGGAAGTCCGAGACTCATTGCCAAAAATTAAGGATATAAAATTTTTTGGTGGCAGCGATAGAATGCGATCGCATATGTTGTGATGTGTAACGAAAATGGTCACAAGTACCATCTGTTAAAAGTTAAAACAAAGATAATCTGGACAACTAACCGTGAGAAAAAAAACCTGCTACTAGCTACGATGGAAAAAGAAAGGCAGGATCAAGGAAACGTACAGCATATGATACAATCAAAAATTAACCAAGATCACAAGAAGCATTTGTAATCGTCTAAGAGCCGAAGTCTTTATCAGAATAAAGTTGGACGAGTCCATTCGAGCTGCAATGAAAGCCAATTGCGGAAATAAGAAAGTTGGGGAAACGCAAATAATCTACCAACATCAATCTCAAAACTTCAACAAGAAATTAAACGCAAGACTAAAGGACCATTCAAAGTGACCCCAAATGTGCAAAGAGCAACTATTTTATTGCTGTACTCCGGATCTGAAATTAATCTAATCAAGAAACAGTCCTGACCAGAACGGCGAGTATAAACGACCGAGATGTGAAAATACGTGGCAAATCGGCTTCGAACCTGACTACCCTAGGGAAAGTGTCATAAAGGTTGCGGGCCATCAAGTTCATTCTCGCGTAGTGGATGATTCGCTGCTGATCAAGAAGGACGGGATCTTAGGATCTCAATTATTAAATCTACTACGGAGCCTGCATCAATTACGCGTATATACGCGCCGAACGGGGAACATTTTGTATACGGTCCAGTAACTCCGAGCTCTCAATGTCCAAAAGATGCTCACCGCTATTGCAAGTATTACAGCGAATTCCGAAATAGAAGAGGGATTCGCGTCAAGAATCAAGTTCAAAAATTACTGCATAGAGTAGGAACATTGGAGGAGGTAAAAGTAATAATACTCTCCAAAATCGAGGGCGTGTATCGCCATCAAGTTAAACAATTACCGCTTCGACGGTAACATTGGGGTTGGGCAAAGTAATAAAACACTCCATAATCAAGGGCGGGAATCGCCATCAAGTTAAATGGTTACTGATATCAAGCAGTAACATTGGGGGAGGTAAGGTAATATAACTCTCCAAAATCAAAAGCGTATAAACTCTCCAAAAATCAAGGATATGTATCGCCATCAAGACTGACCCTCGAGAACGTTTCAAGCCGATTGAGGGATCATCCAAGCTTGAGCACCATAATCAAGAATGCTGTATTTCCATGGGCAACGTTGGAAGGAACGAATATTCTGGAAATCAAGATATTCATCGCGAAAATATTCCAAAAAATGATACGCGCCAGTACAAGTATCTAGCATGGCTTGGATCACAAATCAACAAGCAAAATCATAAATTGATGAAAACAATCATCAAAGAGGAAACGACGAAATAAGAAACGCACCCTGATTCCAACTCATCAGCGCAGTCTGGAGTTCACGATTTCGTCGCTCGAAGGAAGTAGCCGCTACACGACATCACACCACATGATAAAATGCGCCCGAGGGACATCAGCTGCTACAACATCGTCGAAATCAACGCGTAAAACAATTCGAGCTAACCCTCAGCAAATTTCTTACAGAAATTTGCTTCCCAAGGGGGAAGGTGTCACGTCCCGGGACTGCCCGGAACGTAACTATTTCTATTTATAGAATCAAACGAATCAGCATGTTCTATAAATAATCCAAGTTGTGCCTTGACTAAGTCTCCAGTAAGAAATACAAGATAAAATAGGAATAATGCCGTTGAATTGTGAACATACTGATTCGTCTACATGGTATCACTTCAAATAAGTAAAAGTCACTCACCAAAAGAAACGCCGTGCGGCCATCTCAGAACTCGGCATCTGGAATCACAGATATCACACAATCACTTATGCTGCACTGCGGTTCTAATGTTCGGTATGATTGCTCAAAAGATGCAATACAAATATATTTATTCAATTAAAACTACTTTAGAATCAAGGAAAAGACTTTTGAGTAACCACAAAGAACCACGAAGTGTTATAGGATAAAAAGGGAGCGCGACCGTTGATGTATGTCGGTAACACTACCGTCGCGTTCAGAGTCGCGCAACAGACTGAGCTCTCGCTGCTGGAAATGCATGCGCAGAGGTATAGACGCCAACTCAGCGTTAAACATAGGAGTGCTGAGTCAGATAATCACGATTCCATTGTCTTGCACGTGTGCGATAAGACTGTCGCATCAGCATTCGCTCCGAGGGCGATAACAACTGCCACTCAGGAATGCACACGTTGCAAAAGATAAGGCACGTACGGGAACCGTTGACCAACGGCGTTCCCAGCTGCGTCAGCATTCGTTACTGCACAAAAGATTGTCGCATCAGCATCCGTTCCGATTGCGATAACAACTGCCACTCAGGAATGCACACGTTGCAAAAGATAAGGCACGTATGGGAACCGTTGCCAACGGTCGTTCCCAGCTGCGTCAGCATTCTTCGAGACTGCACAATCAGCATATTACTGCTATAAAATAAGCGGAGCAGTCAGCAGAAAGTCAGTCAAGTGTCAGTAGTCAAGAGCAGTCCAATTCAGTCTATCGCCGGACGCGGTGCGTGCTCCATGTACAGTTCAGTTCAAGTAGACAGTATTCCAGTACAGTCAGTAGTCTACGGTCAGTATGTAGTCAGTAAACAGTCAGTTCTGACCCGAGAGTCAGCCGAGTAAAATCAATCTACAGTCGACGTCAATCGTAGTGAGTACACACCAACAGTTCTGCTTAGGCAGCCGCGTAACATCGCGTTGTTAGTTATAATTAAAATCTTGTAACAAAGTGTAACTACCAAGTGATAGAATATAGTTGTTATCATGTTCATTAGACACAGTGTTCTTTAGTTCATTTACGCGCATCTACCGCCAACAATGTGTGCTAGCCATCTCCTACAACGAAGAAGGTAGATCCGCTCGCTACCTCTGGCTCGCACACTCGACACACAACCACACTTCTTAACGTCCCGATACAGGTTGACTACCCCTAGGGACTAGTCACGATCAAAAATGCGACGTATCCAACCAACTTCGAGAAACGTCCTGTCAATTATTACGGAGCCCTAACTAGGACGTAACACCTTCCGTCGATGCAGGACGCTTGGAAACATCGAATATCATGTATTCGTGCCATTCATTGATAGAAAGAACGATTATGATGGCTGGGAAGTGAATCCTAACCTTCCGTCGATGCAGGACGCTTGGAAACATCGAATATCATGTATTCGTGCCAATTATCGATAGAAAGAACGATTATGATGGCTGGGAAGTGGATACTGACCTTCCGTCGATGCAGGACGCTTGGAAACATCGAATATCACGTATTCGTGCCATTTATTGATAGAAAGAACGATTGCGATGGCTGGGAAGTGAATCCTAACCTTCCGTCGATGCAGGACGCTTGGAAACATCGAATATCATGTATTCGTGCCAATTATCGATAGAAAGAACGATTGCGATGGCAGGGAAGTGAATCCTTACCTTCCGTCGATGCAGGACGCTTGGAAACATCGAATATCATGCATTCGTGCCATTCATTGATAGAAAGAACGATTATGATGGCTGGGAAGTGGATCCTTACCTTCCGTCGATGCAGGACGCTTGGAAACATCGAATATCATGTATTCGTGCCAATTATCGATAGAAAGAACGACTGCGAAGGCAGGGAAGTGAATCCTTACCTTCCGTCGATGCAGGACGCTTGGAAACATCGAATATCACGTATTCGTGCCAATTATCGATAGAGAGAACGATTGCGACGACAGGGAAGTGAATCCTTACCTTCCGTCGATGCAGGACGCTTGGAAACATCGAATATCATGTATTCGTGCCAATTATCGATAGAAAGAACGATTGCGAAGTGTCACGTCCCGGGACTGCCCGGAACGTAACTATTTCTATTTCTAGACCTCTAACGAATCAGCATGTTCTATACATAATCCAAGTTGTGCCTTGACTAAGACTCAATTAAGAAATACAAGATAAATAGGAATAATGCCGTTGAATTGTGAACATACTGATTCGTCTAGATGGTATCACTTAAAATAATTAAAAGTCACTCACCCAAAGAAACGCCGTGCAGCTATCACAGAACTCGGCATCTTGAATCACAGAAATCACAAAATCACTTATGCTGCACTGCGGTTCTAATCTTCCGTATAGTTGCTCAAAAGATGCAATACAAATATATTTATTCAATTAAAACTACTTTCAATCAAAGGAAAAAGGCTTTTGAGTAATAATAATGAACCACTAAGTGACATAGGATAAAAAGGGAGCGCGACCGTTGATGTATGTCGGAAACACTACCGTCACGTTCAGAGTCGCGCAACAGACTGAGCTCTCGCTGCTGGCAGTGCGTGCGCAGAGGTATAGACGCTAACTCAGCGTTAAACATAGGAGTGCTGAGTCAGATAATCACGATTCCATTGTCTTGCACGTGTGCGATAAGACTGTCGCATCAGCATTCGTTCCGAGAGCGATAATAACTGCAACTGAAGAATGCACACGTTGCGAAAGATAAGGCACGTACGGGAACCGTTTGCCAACGGCGTTCCCAGCTGCGTCAGCATCCGCTCCCACGGACATAAATGCACACGTTGCAAAGATAAGGCACGTACGGGAACCGTTGACCAACGGCGTTCCCAGCTGCGTCAGCTTTCGTTACTGCACAAAAGATTGTTGCATCAGCATCCGTTCCGATTGCGATAACAACTGCCACTCAGGAATGCACACGTTGCGAAAGATAAGGCACGTACGGGAACCGTTGCCAACGGTCGTTCCCAGCTGCGTCAGCATTCTTCGAGACTGCACAATCAGCATATTACTGCTATAAAATAAGCGGAGCAGTCAGCAGAAAGTCAGTCAAGTGAAAGCAGTCAAGTGTCAGCAGTCAAGTGTCAGCAGTCAAGTGTCAGCAGTCAAGTGTCAGCAGTCAAGTGTCAGCAGTCAAGTGTCAGTAGACAAAGAGTAGTCCAGTTCGGTCAGTCGACCATGAACAGTCTATCGCCGGACGCGGTGCGTGCTCCATGTACAGTTCAGTTCAAGTAGACAGTATTCCAGTACAGTCAGTAGTCTACGGTCAGTATGTAGTCAGTAAACAGTCAGTTCTGACCCGAGAGTCAGCCGAGTAACATCAATCTACAGTCGACGTCAATCGTAGTGAGTACACACCAACCGTTCTGCTTAGGCAGCCGCGTAACATCGCGTTGTTAGTTATAATTATAATCTTGTAAACCAGTGTAACTACCAAGTGATAGAATATAGTTGTTATCATGATCATTAGACACAGTGTTCTTCAGTTCATTTACGCGCATCCACCGCCAACAATGTGTGCTATCCATATCCCTACAACGAAGGAGGTAGATCCGCTCGCTACCTCTGGATCGCACACTCCACGAACAACCAACCCACTTCTTAACGTCCCGATACAGGTTGACTACCCTTGGGGACTAGTCACGATCAAAAATGCGACGTATCCAACCATATTCGAGAAACGTCCTGTCAATAATTACGGAGCCCTACCTAGGACGTAACAAAATTGGTGACAGCGGTGGGATACGGTCGCATGCGTTAAGAGGTGTAACACACGAAATGGCGGATGAGACGACTGCAATGCCTCTAGAACTAGTGCTACAACAGCTCTCCCTGTGGGAGGATAAATTCGACAATTTGAACTCGAAGAATAGGAGACTGGACCGAATCATCGACACGCATAAACCCCAACAGTCGACGGTACTCGAAGAACCAGCAGTGGAAGACGTCGAGCATCGATTCGGGAATTGGCCGGGAGAATTTCCCAAATCTGAGGGGGAAGGGGACGACCTAATCGTCGATGCTTCACCCACGATCGACTCGACGGAAGACACCAATGTGTTTCGTACACTCGCATTCCGGCATACGTTATCACGGAAGTCCGAGACTCGTTGCCAAAAATGAGGATATAACATTTTTGTTGGCAGCGATAGAATGCGATCGCATATGTTGTGATGTGTAACGAAAATGGTCACAAGTGCCATCTGTTAAAAGTTAAAACAAAGATAATCTGGACTACTAACCGTGAGGAAAAACCTGCTACTAGCTACGATGGAAAAAGAAAGGCAGGATCAAGGGGGCGTACAGTGTCACGTCCCGGGACTGCCCGGAACGTAACTATTTCTATTTCTAGACCTCTAACGAATCAGCATGTTCTATACATAATCCAAGTTGTGCCTTGACTAAGACTCAATTAAGAAATACAAGATAAATAGGAATAATGCCGTTGAATTGTGAACATACTGATTCGTCTAGATGGTATCACTTAAAATAATTAAAAGTCACTCACCCAAAGAAACGCCGTGCAGCTATCACAGAACTCGGCATCTTGAATCACAGAAATCACAAAATCACTTATGCTGCACTGCGGTTCTAATCTTCCGTATAGTTGCTCAAAAGATGCAATACAAATATATTTATTCAATTAAAACTACTTTCAATCAAAGGAAAAAGGCTTTTGAGTAATAATAATGAACCACTAAGTGACATAGGATAAAAAGGGAGCGCGACCGTTGATGTATGTCGGAAACACTACCGTCACGTTCAGAGTCGCGCAACAGACTGAGCTCTCGCTGCTGGCAGTGCGTGCGCAGAGGTATAGACGCTAACTCAGCGTTAAACATAGGAGTGCTGAGTCAGATAATCACGATTCCATTGTCTTGCACGTGTGCGATAAGACTGTCGCATCAGCATTCGTTCCGAGAGCGATAATAACTGCAACTGAAGAATGCACACGTTGCGAAAGATAAGGCACGTACGGGAACCGTTTGCCAACGGCGTTCCCAGCTGCGTCAGCATCCGCTCCCACGGACATAAATGCACACGTTGCAAAGATAAGGCACGTACGGGAACCGTTGACCAACGGCGTTCCCAGCTGCGTCAGCTTTCGTTACTGCACAAAAGATTGTTGCATCAGCATCCGTTCCGATTGCGATAACAACTGCCACTCAGGAATGCACACGTTGCGAAAGATAAGGCACGTACGGGAACCGTTGCCAACGGTCGTTCCCAGCTGCGTCAGCATTCTTCGAGACTGCACAATCAGCATATTACTGCTATAAAATAAGCGGAGCAGTCAGCAGAAAGTCAGTCAAGTGAAAGCAGTCAAGTGTCAGCAGTCAAGTGTCAGCAGTCAAGTGTCAGCAGTCAAGTGTCAGCAGTCAAGTGTCAGCAGTCAAGTGTCAGTAGACAAAGAGTAGTCCAGTTCGGTCAGTCGACCATGAACAGTCTATCGCCGGACGCGGTGCGTGCTCCATGTACAGTTCAGTTCAAGTAGACAGTATTCCAGTACAGTCAGTAGTCTACGGTCAGTATGTAGTCAGTAAACAGTCAGTTCTGACCCGAGAGTCAGCCGAGTAACATCAATCTACAGTCGACGTCAATCGTAGTGAGTACACACCAACCGTTCTGCTTAGGCAGCCGCGTAACATCGCGTTGTTAGTTATAATTATAATCTTGTAAACCAGTGTAACTACCAAGTGATAGAATATAGTTGTTATCATGATCATTAGACACAGTGTTCTTCAGTTCATTTACGCGCATCCACCGCCAACAATGTGTGCTATCCATATCCTACAACGAAGGAGGTAGATCCGCTCGCTACCTCTGGATCGCACACTCCACGAACAACCAACCCACTTCTTAACGTCCCGATACAGGTTGACTACCCTTGGGGACTAGTCACGATCAAAAATGCGACGTATCCAACCATATTCGAGAAACGTCCTGTCAATAATTACGGAGCCCTACCTAGGACGTAACAAAATTGGTGACAGCGGTGGGATACGGTCGCATGCGTTAAGAGGTGTAACACACGAAATGGCGGATGAGACGACTGCAATGCCTCTAGAACTAGTGCTACAACAGCTCTCCCTGTGGGAGGATAAATTCGACAATTTGAACTCGAAGAATAGGAGACTGGACCGAATCATCGACACGCATAAACCCCAACAGTCGACGGTACTCGAAGAACCAGCAGTGGAAGACGTCGAGCTTCGACCCGGGAACTGGCTGTAAGAATTTCCTGAATCTGAGGGGGAAGGGGACGACCTAATCGTCGATGCTTCACCCACGATCGACACGACGGAAGACACCAATGTGTTTCGTACACATGCATTTCTACGTAAGTTATCAGGGAATTCCGAGACTCGTTGCCAAAAACGAGGATATAAGATTTTAGGTGGCAGCGATGTTATGCGATCGCATACGTTGAAAAGTGTAAGGAAAATGGTCAGAAGTACCATCTGCTTAAAGTATGAACAAAGATAATCTCAACTACATACATTGATAGAAAACCTGCTACTAGCTACGATGAAAAAAGAAAGGCAGGATCAAGGGGGCGTACAGTTTACGAAATAATTCGAAATTGACCAAGACACTCGAGCAGCATCTGCGAACGGGTTACGAGCCGAAGTTTTTACCAGGGTCAAGTTAGTGAATCATAGGGACCATGATGAGACATTTCGAGCTGCAATGAAAGCCAATTGCGGAAATAAGAAAGTTGGGGAAACGCAAATAATCTACCAACATCCACCTAAAGGCTTCAAGAAGGATCTAAACGCAAGGACCCAGGAGCATTTAAATTGTCCCCAGATGTGCAAAGAACAACGAGCTTATTGCTGTACTCCGGATCGGAAATTAATCTCATCAAGAAGTCAGTCCAGAACAGAACGGCGAGTATAAACGACCGAGATGTGATAAAATACGTGGCAAATCGGCTTCGAACCTGACCACCCTAGGGAAAGTGTCAATAAAGGTTGCGGGCCATCAAGTTCATTCTCGCGTCGTGGACGATTCGCCGCTGATCAAGGAGGACGGAATCTTAGGATCTCAATTATTAAATCAACCACGGAGCCAGCATCAATTACGCGCATATGCGCGCAGAACAGGGAACATTTTGTATACGGTCCAGTAACTCCGAGCTCTCGATACCCAAAAGATGTTCTACGCCATATTAAGTAATACAGCGAATTCCGAAATAGAAGAGGGATACGCGTCAAGAATCAAGGTAAAAAATTACTGTAAAGAAAGTAACATTGGGGGAGGTCGAAGAAATAAAACTCTCCAAAAATCAAGGGCGGGTATCGTCATCAAGTTCAAAAATTACTGCATAAAGTAGTAACATTGGAGGAGGTAAAAGTAATAATACTCTCCAAAATCAAGGGCGTGTATCGCCATCAAGTTAAACAATTACCGCTTCGACGGTAACATTGGGGTTGGGCAAAGTAATAAAACACTCCATAATCAAGGGCGGGAATCGCCATCAAGTTAAAATGTTACTGATTTCAAGCAGTAACATTGGGGGAGGTCAATGTAATATAACTCCCCAAACTCAAGAG
Organism: Nomada fabriciana; assembly: GCA_907165295.1. NCBI lineage: Eukaryota > Metazoa > Arthropoda > Insecta > Hymenoptera > Apidae > Nomada > Nomada fabriciana. The sequence continues at coordinate 17,845 of CAJRBH010000111.1, read as the reverse complement.
CGTATATCGCCATCAAGTCAAAAATTACTGATATCAAGCAGTAACATAAGGGGAGTACGAAGAAATAAACTCTCAAAAATAAAAGGGCGTAGATGACCATTAAGAAAAAATACTGCAGTATTAGCAGCCGCCAAAACACTTATTCACGAGTACCAACTCCATACAATTTACGCATACGGATTCCAACCCATCAACATAGTACGGAGTTGACATTCGCATCTTTTAATCCGAAGAGGCGAAGGAAGTAGGCGTTACGCAACGTCACGCAACGAAGACACCAGCAACCAAGGAACATCAGCAGCGAAAACTCAACCAAAAACAACACTTACAAAATTCAAGCAGACCTCAGCAAATTTCTTACAGAAATTTGCTTCCCAAGGGGGAAGGTGTCACGTCCCGGGACTGCCCGGAACGTAACTATTTCTATTTCTAGACCTCTAACGAATCAGCATGTTCTATACATAATCCAAGTTGTGCCTTGACTAAGACTCAATTAAGAAATACAAGATAAATAGGAATAATGCCGTTGAATTGTGAACATACTGATTCGTCTAGATGGTATCACTTAAAATAATTAAAAGTCACTCACCCAAAGAAACGCCGTGCAGCTATCACAGAACTCGGCATCTTGAATCACAGAAATCACAAAATCACTTATGCTGCACTGCGGTTCTAATCTTCCGTATAGTTGCTCAAAAGATGCAATACAAATATATTTATTCAATTAAAACTACTTTCAATCAAAGGAAAAAGGCTTTTGAGTAATAATAATGAACCACTAAGTGACATAGGATAAAAAGGGAGCGCGACCGTTGATGTATGTCGGAAACACTACCGTCACGTTCAGAGTCGCGCAACAGACTGAGCTCTCGCTGCTGGCAGTGCGTGCGCAGAGGTATAGACGCTAACTCAGCGTTAAACATAGGAGTGCTGAGTCAGATAATCACGATTCCATTGTCTTGCACGTGTGCGATAAGACTGTCGCATCAGCATTCGTTCCGAGAGCGATAATAACTGCAACTGAAGAATGCACACGTTGCGAAAGATAAGGCACGTACGGGAACCGTTTGCCAACGGCGTTCCCAGCTGCGTCAGCATCCGCTCCCACGGACATAAATGCACACGTTGCAAAGATAAGGCACGTACGGGAACCGTTGACCAACGGCGTTCCCAGCTGCGTCAGCTTTCGTTACTGCACAAAAGATTGTTGCATCAGCATCCGTTCCGATTGCGATAACAACTGCCACTCAGGAATGCACACGTTGCGAAAGATAAGGCACGTACGGGAACCGTTGCCAACGGTCGTTCCCAGCTGCGTCAGCATTCTTCGAGACTGCACAATCAGCATATTACTGCTATAAAATAAGCGGAGCAGTCAGCAGAAAGTCAGTCAAGTGAAAGCAGTCAAGTGTCAGCAGTCAAGTGTCAGCAGTCAAGTGTCAGCAGTCAAGTGTCAGCAGTCAAGTGTCAGCAGTCAAGTGTCAGTAGACAAAGAGTAGTCCAGTTCGGTCAGTCGACCATGAACAGTCTATCGCCGGACGCGGTGCGTGCTCCATGTACAGTTCAGTTCAAGTAGACAGTATTCCAGTACAGTCAGTAGTCTACGGTCAGTATGTAGTCAGTAAACAGTCAGTTCTGACCCGAGAGTCAGCCGAGTAACATCAATCTACAGTCGACGTCAATCGTAGTGAGTACACACCAACCGTTCTGCTTAGGCAGCCGCGTAACATCGCGTTGTTAGTTATAATTATAATCTTGTAAACCAGTGTAACTACCAAGTGATAGAATATAGTTGTTATCATGATCATTAGACACAGTGTTCTTCAGTTCATTTACGCGCATCCACCGCCAACAATGTGTGCTATCCATATCCTACAACGAAGGAGGTAGATCCGCTCGCTACCTCTGGATCGCACACTCCACGAACAACCAACCCACTTCTTAACGTCCCGATACAGGTTGACTACCCTTGGGGACTAGTCACGATCAAAAATGCGACGTATCCAACCATATTCGAGAAACGTCCTGTCAATAATTACGGAGCCCTACCTAGGACGTAACACGAAGGCAGGGAAGTGAATCCTTACCTTCCGTCGATGCAGGACGCTTGGAAACATCGAATATCATGTATGCGTGCCAATTATCGATAGAAAGAACGATTGCGAAGGCAGGGAAGTGAATCCTAACCTTCCGTCGATGCAGGACGCTTGGAAACATCGAATATCACGTATTCGTGCCAATTATCGATAGAGAGAACGATTGCGACGACAGGGAAGTGAATCCTTACCTTCCGTCGATGCAGGCCGCTTGGAAACATCGAATATCATGTATTCGTGCCAATTATCGATAGAAAGAACGATTGCGATGGCAGGGAAGTGAATCCTTACCTTCCGTCGATGCAGGACGCTTGGAAACATCGAATATCATGTATGCGTGCCAATTATCGATAGAAAGAACGATTGCGAAGGCAGGGAAATGAATCCTTACCTTCCGTCGATGCAGGACGCTTGGAAACATCGAATATCACGTATTCGTGCCAATTATCGATAGAGAGAACGATTGCGACGACAGGGAAGTGAATCCTTACCTTCCGTCGATGCAGGACGCTTGGAAACATCGAATATCATGTATTCGTGCCAATTATCGATAGAAAGAACGATTGCGATGGCAGGGAAGTGAATCCTTACCTTCCGTCGATGCAGGACGCTTGGAAACATCGAATATCATGTATTCGTGCCATTCATTGATAGAAAGAACGATTATGATGGCTGGGAAGTGAATCCTAACCTTCCGTCGATGCAGGACGCTTGGAAACATCGAATATCATGCATTCGTGTCATTCATTGATAGAAAGAACGATTATGATGGCAGGGAAGTGAATCCTTACCTTCCGTCGATGCAGGACGCTTGGAAACATCGAATATCATGTATTCGTGCCAATTATCGATAGAAAGAACGATTGCGATGGCAGGGAAGTGGATCCTTACCTTCCGTCGATGCAGGACGCTTGGAAACATCGAATATCATGTATTCGTGCCAATTATCGATAGAAAGAACGACTGCGAAGGCAGGGAAGTGAATCCTTACCTTCCGTCGATGCAGGACGCTTGGAAACATCGAATATCACGTATTCGTGCCAATTATCGATAGAAAGAACGATTACGAAGGCAGGGAAGTGAATCCTTCCCTTCCGTCGATGCAGCACGCTTGGAAACATCGAATATCATGTATTCGTGCCAATTATCGATAGAAAGAACGATTGCGAAGGCAGGGAAGTGAATCCTTACCTTCCGTCGATGCAGGACGCTTGGAAACATCGAATATCATGTATTCGTGCAAATTATCGATAGAAAGAACGACTGCGAAGGCAGGGAAGTGAATCCTTACCTTCCGTCGATGCAGGACGCTTGGAAACATCGAATATCACGTATTCGTGCCAATTATCGATAGAAAGAACGATTGCGAAGGCAGGGAAGTGAATCCTTCCCTTCCGTCGATGCAGCACGCTTGGAAACATCGAATATCATGTATTCGTGCCAATTATCGATAGAAAGAACGATTGCGAAGGCAGGGAAGTGAATCCTTACCTTCCGTCGATGCAGCACGCTTGGAAACATCGAATATCACGTATTCGTGCCAATTATCCATAGAAAGAACGATTGCGAAGGCAGGGAAGTGAATCCTTCCCTTCCGTCGATGCAGCACGCTTGGAAACATCGAATATCATGTATTCGTGCCAATTATCGATAGAAAGAACGACTGCGAAGGCAGGGAAGTGAATCCTTACCTTCCGTCGATGCAGGACGCTTGGAAACATCGAATATCACGTATTCGTGCCAATTATCGATAGAAAGAGCGATTGCGAAGGCAGGGAAGTGAATCCTTCCCTTCCGTCGATGCAGCACGCTTGGAAACATCGAATATCATGTATTCGTGCCAATTATCGATAGAAAGAACGATTGCGAAGGCAGGGAAGTGAATCCTTACCTTCCGTCGATGCAGGACGCTTGGAAACATCGAATATCATGTATTCGTGCCATTCATTGATAGAAAGAACGATTATGATGGTTGGGAAGTGGATCCTTACCTTCCGTCGATGCAGGACGCTTGGAAACATCGAATATCACGTATTCGTGCCAATTATCGATAGAAAGAACGATTGCGATGGCTGGGAAGTGACTCCTAACCTTCCGTCGATGCAGGACGCTTGGAAACATCGAATATCATGTATTCGTGCCAATTATCGATAGAAAGAACGATTGCGAAGGCAGGGAAGTGAATCCTTACCTTCCGTCGATGCAGGACGCTTGGAAACATCGAATATCATGTATTCGTGCCATTCATTGATAGAAAGAACGATTGCGATGGCAGGGAAGTGAATCCTTACCTTCCGTCGATGCAGGACGCTTGGAAACATCGAATATCATGTATTCGTGCCATTCATTGATAGAAAGAACGATTATGATGGCTGGGAAGTGGATCCTTACCTTCCGTCGATGCAGGACGCTTGGAAACATCGAATATCACGTATTCGTGCCATTTATTGATAGAAAGAACGATTGCGATGGCTGGGAAGTGAATCCTAACGTTCCGTCGATGCAGGACGCTTGGAAACATCGAATATCATGTATTCGTGCCAATTATCGATAGAAAGAACGATTGCGAAGGCAGGGAAGTGAATCCTTACCTTCCGTCGATGCAGGACGCTTGGAAACATCGAATATCATGTATTCGTGCCATTCATTGATAGAAAGAACGATTATGATGGCTGGGAAGTGAATCCTTACCTTCCGTCGATGCAGGACGCTTGGAAACATCGAATATCATGTATTCGTGCCATTCATTGATAGAAAGAACGATTGCGATGGCAGGGAAGTGAATCCTTACCTTCCGTCGATGCAGGACGCTTGGAAACATCGAATATCATGTATTCGTGCCAATTATCGATAGAAAGAACGATTATGATGGCTGGGAAGTGGATCCTTACCTTCCGTCGATGCAGGACGCTTGGAAACATCGAATATCACGTATTCGTGCCATTTATTGATAGAAAGAACGATTGCGATGGCTGGGAAGTGAATCCTAACCTTCCGTCGATGCAGGACGCTTGGAAACATCGAATATCATGTATTCGTGCCAATTATCGATAGAAAGAACGATTGCGAAGGCAGGGAAGTAAATCCTTACCTTCCGTCGATGCAGGACGCTTGGAAACATCGAATATCATGTATTCGTGCCATTCATTGATAGAAAGAACGATTATGATGGCTGGGAAGTGGATCCTTATGTTACGTCCTAGGTAGGGCTCCATAATGATTGACAGGACGTTCCTCGAAGTTGGTTGGATACGTCGCATTTTTGATCGTGACTAGTCCCTAGGGGTAGTCAACCTGTATCGGGGCGTTAAGAAGTGTGGTTGTTTGTCGAGTGTGCGAGCCAGAGGTAGCGAGCGGATCTACCTTCTTCGTTGTAGGATATGGCTAGCACACATTGTTGGCGGTGGATGCGCGTAAATGAACTGAAGAACACTGTGTCTAATGAACATGACAACTATATTCTATCACTTGGTAGTTACACTGGGTTACAAGATTTTAATTACAACTAACAACGCGATGTTACGCGGCTGCCTAAGCAGAACTGTTGGTGTGTACTCACTACGATTGACGTCGACTGTAGATTGATGTTACTCGGCTGACTCTCGGGTCAGAACTGACTATTTACTGACTACATACTGACTCTAGACTGTTCACTGAGCACGCACCGTGGTGGACTGACGACACTTGACTGCTGACACTTGACTGCCGACACTTGACTGACTGTTAGCGGTGCACTAACTGCGGTGATTTGCCCGCGGTGGACTTTACATTGAGCACGTACCGCATCCGGCGGTAGACTAACTTTCTGTTGACTGCTCTGCTTATTTTATAGCAGTAATATGCTGATTGTGCAGTCTCGAAGAATGCTGACGCAGCTGGGAACGACCGTTTGCAACGGTTCCCGTACGTGCCTTATCTTTCGCAACGTGTGCATTCCTGAGTGGCAGTTGTTATCGCAATCGGAACGGATGCTGATGCGACAATCTTTTTGTGCAGTAACGAATGCTGACGCAGCTGGGAACGCCGTTGGTCAACGGTTCCCGTACGTGCCTTATCTTTTGCAACGTGTGCATTTATCTCCGTGGGAGCGGATGCTGACGCAGCTGGGAACGCCGTTGGTCAACGGTTCCCGTACGTGCCTTATCTTTTGCAACGTGTGCATTCTTGAGTTGCATTTGTTAACGCCCTCGGAACGAATGCTGATGCGACAGTCTTATCGCACACGTGCAAGACAATGGAATCGTGATTATCTGACTCAGCACTCCTATGTTTAACGCTGAGTTAGCGTCTATACCTCTGCGCATGCACTTCCAGCAGCGAGAGCTCAGTCTGTTGCGCGACTCTGATCGAGACGGCAGTGTTACGACATACATTAACGGTCGCGCTCCCTTTTTATCCTATATCATTCCGTGGTTCTTTGTGGTTACTCAAAAGGCTTTTCCCTTGATTTAAAGTAGTTTTAATTGAATAAATATATTTGAATTGCATCTTTTGAGCAATCATACGGAACATTAGAAACTCTGTGCAGTATAAGTGATTTTGTGATATCTGTGATTCCAGATGCCGAGTTCTGAGATAGCCGCACGGCGTTTCTTTTGGTGAGTGACTTTTACTTATTTTAAGCGATACCATATTTGACGAATCAGTATGTTCACAATTCAACGGCATTTTAACTGAATTATATTGTATTTCTTAATTGAGTCTTAGTCAAGACACAACTTGGATTATGTATAGAACATGCTGATTCGTTTGAGGTCTATAAATAGAAATAGTTACGTTCCGGTCAGTCCCGGGACGTGACACCTTCCCCCTTGGGAAGCAAATTTCTGTAAGAAATTTGCTGAGGGTCAGCTCGAATTGTTTTACGCGTTGATTTCGACGATGTTGTAGCAGCTGATGTCCCTCGGGCGCATTTTATCATGTGGTGTGATGTCGTGTAGCGGCTACTTCCTTCGAGCGACGAAATCGTGAACTCCAGACTGCGCTGATGAGTTGGTATCCGGGTGCGTTTCATATTTGCTCGTTTCATCTTTGATGATTGTTTTCATCAATTTATGATTTTGCTTCTTGATTTTTGATCCAAACCATGCTATATACTTGTACTGGCGCGTATTATTTTTTGGAATATTTTCGCGATGAATATCTCGATTTCCAGAATATTCATTCCTTCCAACGTTGCCCATGGAAATACAGCATTCTTGATTATGGTGCTCAAGCTTGGATGATCCCTCAATCGACTTGAATCGTTCTCGAGGGTCAGTCTTGATGGCGATACATATCCTTGATTTTTGGAGAGTTTTATTTCTTTTAACTTTCTCAATGTTACCGTCGATGCGGCAATTTTTTAACTTGATGGCGATGGCGATGGCGCTTTTGATTTTGGAGAGTTATATTACCTTGACCTCCCCCAATGTTACTGCTTGATATCGGTAACCTTTTAACTTGATGTCGATTCCCGCCTTTGATTATGGAGAGTTTTATTACTTTGACCTCCACCAATGTTATTACTTTATGCAGTAATGTTTTAAGTTGATGGCGATACCCGCCCTTGAGTTTGGAGAGTTTTATTACATTGACCTCCCACAATGTTACCTTTTTTTTTTAGTAAATTTTTACCTTGATTCTTGTCGCGCATCCCTCTTCTATTTCCGAATTCGCTGTATTACTTAATATGGCGTAGAGCATCTCTTGGGTATCGAGAGCCTCGAGTTTCTGGACCGTACACAAAATGTTCCCCTTTCGGCGCGTATATACGCGTAATTGATGCTGGCTCCGTGGTTGATTTAATAATTGAGATCCTAAGATCCCGTCCTCCTTGATCAGCGGCGAATCGTCCACGACGCGAGAATGAACTTGATGGCCCGCAACCTTTATTGACACTTTCCCTAGGGTGGTCAGGTTCGAAGCCGATTTGCCACGTATATTATAACATCTCGGTCGATTTATACTCGCCATTCTGGTCAGGACTGACTTCATGATTAGATTAATTTCATATCCGGAGAACAGCAAGAAACTCGTTGTTCTTTGCACATCTGGGGGCAATTTAAATGCTCCTGGGTCCTTACGTTTAGATCCTTCTTGAAGCCTTTAGGTGGATGTTGGTAGATTATTTGCGTTTCCCAAACTTTCTTATTTCCGCAATTGGTTTTCATTGCAGCTCGAAATGTCTCGTCTTGATCCCTATGATTCACTAACTTGACCCTGGTAAAAACTTCGGCTCGTAACCCGTTCGCAGATGCTGCTCGAGTGTCTTGGTCAATTTCGAATTGTTTCGTAAACTGTACGCTCCCTTGATCCTGCCTTTCTTTTTTCATCGTAGGAAGAAATGCATGTGTACGAAACACATTGGTGTCTTCCGTCGTGACGATCGTGGGTGAAGCATCGACGATTATGTCGTCCCCTTCCCCCTCAGATTCAGGAAATTCTTACAGCCAGTTCCCGGGTCGAAGCTCGACGTCCTCCTCTGCTGGTTCTTCGAGTACCGTCGACCGTTGGGATTTGTGCGTGTCGATGACTCGGTCCAGTCTCCTATTCATCGAGTTCAAATTGTCGAATGTATCCTCCCACAGGGAGAACTGTTGTAGCACTAGTTCTAGTGGCGTTGCAGTCGTCTCGTCCGCCATTCCGTGATACACCTCTTAACGTTTGCGACCGCATCCCACCGCTGTCACCAATTTTGTTACGTCCTAGGTAGGGCTCCATAATGATTGACAGGACGTTCCTCGAAGTTGGTTGGATACGTCGCATTTTTGATCGTGACTAGTCCCTAGGGGTAGTCAACCTGTATCGGGGCGTTAAGAAGTGTGGTTGTTTGTCGAGTGTGCGAGCCAGAGGTAGCGAGCGGATCTACCTTCTTCGTTGTAGGATATGGCTAGCACACATTGTTGGCGGTGGATGCGCGTAAATGAACTGAAGAACACTGTGTCTAATGAACATGACAACTATATTCTATCACTTGGTAGTTACACTGGGTTACAAGATTTTAATTACAACTAACAACGCGATGTTACGCGGCTGCCTAAGCAGAACTGTTGGTGTGTACTCACTACGATTGACGTCGACTGTAGATTGATGTTACTCGGCTGACTCTCGGGTCAGAACTGACTATTTACTGACTACATACTGACTCTAGACTGTTCACTGAGCACGCACCGTGGTGGACTGACGACACTTGACTGCTGACACTTGACTGCCGACACTTGACTGACTGTTAGCGGTGCACTAACTGCGGTGATTTGCCCGCGGTGGACTTTACATTGAGCACGTACCGCATCCGGCGGTAGACTAACTTTCTGTTGACTGCTCTGCTTATTTTATAGCAGTAATATGCTGATTGTGCAGTCTCGAAGAATGCTGACGCAGCTGGGAACGACCGTTTGCAACGGTTCCCGTACGTGCCTTATCTTTCGCAACGTGTGCATTCCTGAGTGGCAGTTGTTATCGCAATCGGAACGGATGCTGATGCGACAATCTTTTTGTGCAGTAACGAATGCTGACGCAGCTGGGAACGCCGTTGGTCAACGGTTCCCGTACGTGCCTTATCTTTTGCAACGTGTGCATTTATCTCCGTGGGAGCGGATGCTGACGCAGCTGGGAACGCCGTTGGTCAACGGTTCCCGTACGTGCCTTATCTTTTGCAACGTGTGCATTCTTGAGTTGCATTTGTTAACGCCCTCGGAACGAATGCTGATGCGACAGTCTTATCGCACACGTGCAAGACAATGGAATCGTGATTATCTGACTCAGCACTCCTATGTTTAACGCTGAGTTAGCGTCTATACCTCTGCGCATGCACTTCCAGCAGCGAGAGCTCAGTCTGTTGCGCGACTCTGATCGAGACGGCAGTGTTACGACATACATTAACGGTCGCGCTCCCTTTTTATCCTATATCATTCCGTGGTTCTTTGTGGTTACTCAAAAGGCTTTTCCCTTGATTTAAAGTAGTTTTAATTGAATAAATATATTTGAATTGCATCTTTTGAGCAATCATACGGAACATTAGAAACTCTGTGCAGTATAAGTGATTTTGTGATATCTGTGATTCCAGATGCCGAGTTCTGAGATAGCCGCACGGCGTTTCTTTTGGTGAGTGACTTTTACTTATTTTAAGCGATACCATATTTGACGAATCAGTATGTTCACAATTCAACGGCATTTTAACTGAATTATATTGTATTTCTTAATTGAGTCTTAGTCAAGACACAACTTGGATTATGTATAGAACATGCTGATTCGTTTGAGGTCTATAAATAGAAATAGTTACGTTCCGGTCAGTCCCGGGACGTGACACTTACCTTCCGTCGATGCAGGACGCTTGGAAACATCGAATATCACGTATTCGTGCCATTTATTGATAGAAAGAACGATTGCGATGGCTGGGAAGTGAATCCTAACCTTCCGTCGATGCAGGACGCTTGGAAACATCGAATATCATGTATTCGTGCCATTCATTGATAGAAAGAACGATTATGATGGCTGGGAACTGGATCCTTACCTTCCGTCGATGCAGGACGCTTGGAAACATCGAATATTACGTATTCGTGCCAATTATCGATAGAAATAACGATTGGGAAGACAGGGAAGTGAATCCTTACCTTCCGTCGATGCAGGACGCTTGGAAACATCGAATATCATGTATTCGTGCCAATTATCGATAGAAAGAACGATTGCGAAGGCAGGGAAGTGAATCCTTACCTTCCGTCGATGCAGGACGCTTGGAAACATCGAATATCATGTATGCGTGCCAATTATCGATAGAAAGAACGATTGCGATGGCAGGGAAATGAATCCTTACCTTCCGTCGATGCAGGACGCTTGGAAACATCGAATATCACGTATTCGTGCCAATTATCGATAGAGAGAACGATTGCGACGACAGGGAAGTGAATCCTTGACTTCCGTCGATGCAGGACGCTTGGAAACATCGAATATCATGTATTCGTGCAAATTATCGATAGAAAGAACGATTGCGATGGCTGGGAAGTGAATCCTGACCTTCCGTTGATGCAGGACGCTTGGAAACATCGAATATTACGTATTCGTGCCAATTATCGATAGAAATAACGATTGGGAAGACAGGGAAGTGAATCCTTACCTTCCGTCGACGCAGGACGCTTGGAAACATCGAATATCATGTATTCGTGCCATTCATTGATAGAAAGAACGATTGGGAAGACAGGGAAGTGAATCCTTACCTTCCGTCGACGCAGGACGCTTGGAAACATCGAATATCATGTATTCGTGCCATTCATTGATAGAAAGAACGATTGCGAAGGCAGGGAAGTGAATCCTTACCTTCCGTCGATGCAGGACGCTTGGAAACATCGAATATCATGTATTCGTGCAAATTATCGATAGAAAGAACGATTGCGATGCCTGGGAAGTGAATCCTTACCTTCCGTCGATGCAGGACGCTTGGAAACAGCGAATATCACGTATTCGTGCAATTATCGATAGAAAGTACGATTGCGATGGCTGGGAAGTGAATCCTGACCTTCCGTTGATGCAGGACGCTTGGAAACATCGAATATTACGTATTCGGGCCAATTATCGATAGAAATAACGATTGGGAAGACAGGGAAGTGAATCCTTACCTTCCGTCGACGCAGGACGCTTGGAAACATCGAATATCATGCATTCGTGCCATTCATTGATAGAAAGAACGATTATGATGGCTGGGAAGTGGATCCTTACCTTCCGTCGATGCAGGACGCTTGGAAACATCGAATATCATGTATTCGTGCCAATTATCGATAGAAAGAACGACTGCGAAGGCTGGGAAGTGGATCCTTACCTTCCGTCGATGCAGGACGCTTGGAAACATCGAATATCACGTATTCGTGCCAATTATCGATAGAAAGAACGATTGCGAAGGCAGGGAAGTGAATCCTTCCCTTCCGTCGATGCAGCACGCTTGGAAACATCGAATATCATGTATTCGTGCCAATTATCGATAGAAAGAACGATTGCGAAGGCAGGGAAGTGAATCCTTACCTTCCGTCGATGCAGGACGCTTGGAAACATCGAATATCATGTATTCGTGCCAATCATCGATAGAAAGAACGACTGCGAAGGCAGGGAAGTGAATCCTTACCTTCCGTCGATGCAGGCCGCTTGGAAACATCGAATATCACGTATTCGTGCCAATTATCGATAGAAAGAACGATTGCGAAGGCAGGGAAGTGAATCCTTCCCTTCCGTCGATGCAGCACGCTTGGAAACATCGAATATCATGTATTCGTGCCAATTATCGATAGAAAGAACGATTGCGAAGGCAGGGAAGTGAATCCTTACCTTCCGTCGATGCAGGACGCTTGGAAACATCGAATATCACGTATTCGTTGCCAATTATCGATAGAAAGAACGATTGCGAAGGCAGGGAAGTGAATCCTTCCCTTCCGTCGATGCAGCACGCTTGGAAACATCGAATATCACGTATTCGTGCCAATTATCGATAGAAAGAACGATTGCGAAGGCAGGGAAGTGAATCCTTCCCTTCCGTCGATGCAGCACGCTTGGAAACATCGAATATCATGTATTCGTGCCAATTATCGATAGAAAGAACGACTGCGAAGGCAGGGAAGTGAATCCTTACCTTCCGTCGATGCAGGACGCTTGGAAACATCGAATATCACGTATTCGTGCCAATTATCGATAGAAAGAGCGATTGCGAAGGCAGGGAAGTGAATCCTTACCTTCCGTCGATGCAGGACGCTTGGAAACATCGAATATCATGTATTCGTGCCAATTATCGATAGAAAGAACGATTGCGATGGCTGGGAAGTGAATCCTGACCTTCCGTTGATGCAGGACGCTTGGAAACATCGAATATCATGTATTCGTGCCATTCATTGATAGAAAGAACGATTATGATGGTTGGGAAGTGGATCCTTACCTTCCGTCGATGCAGGACGCTTGGAAACATCGAATATCACGTATTCGTGCCAATTATCGATAGAAAGAACGATTGCGATGGCTGGGAAGTGAATCCTAACCTTCCGTCGATGCAGGACGCTTGGAAACATCGAATATCATGTATTCGTGCCAATTATCGATAGAAAGAACGATTGCGAAGGCAGGGAAGTGAATCCTTACCTTCCGTCGATGCAGGACGCTTGGAAAAATCGAATATCATGTATTCGTGCCATTCATTGATAGAAAGAACGATTATGATGGCTGGGAAGTGAATCCTTACCTTCCGTCGATGCAGGACGCTTGGAAACATCGAATATCATGTATGCGTGCCAATTATCGATAGAAAGAACGATTGCGAAGGCAGGGAAATGAATCCTTACCTTCCGTCGATGCAGGACGCTTGGAAACATCGAATATCACGTATTCGTGCCAATTATCGATAGAGAGAACGATTGCGAAGACAGGAAAGTGAATCCTTACCTTCCGTCGATGCAGGACGCTTGATAGAAGGAATTGATAGAAAGAACGATTATGATGGCTGGGAAGTGGATCCTTACCTTCCGTCGATGCAGGACGCTTGGAAACATCGAATATCACGTATTCGTGCCATTTATTGATAGAAAGAACGATTGCGATGGCTGGGAAGTGAATCCTAACCTTCCGTCGATGCAGGACGCTTGGAAACATCGAATATCATGTATTCGTGCCAATTATCGATAGAAAGAACGATTGCGATGGCAGGGAAGTGAATCCTTACCTTCCGTCGATGCAGGACGCTTGGAAACATCGAATATCATGTATTCGTGCCATTCATTGATAGAAAGAACGATTATGATGGCTGGGAAGTGGATCCTTACCTTCCGTCGATGCAGGACGCTTGGAAACATCGAATATCATGTATTCGTGCCAATTATCGATAGAAAGAACGACTGCGAAGGCAGGGAAGTGAATCCTTACCTTCCGTCGATGCAGGACGCTTGGAAACATCGAATATCACGTATTCGTGCCAATTATCGATAGAAAGAACGATTGCGAAGGCAGGGAAGTGAATCCTTCCCTTCCGTCGATGCAGCACGCTTGGAAACATCGAATATCATGTATTCGTGCCAATTATCGATAGAAAGAACGATTGCGAAGGCAGGGAAGTGAATCCTTACCTTCCGTCGATGCAGGACGCTTGGAAACATCGAATATCATGTATTCGTGCCATTCATTGATAGAAAGAACGATTATGATGGTTGGGAAGTGGATCCTTACCTTCCGTCGATGCAGGACGCTTGGAAACATCGAATATCACGTATTCGTGCCAATTATCGATAGAAAGAACGATTGCGATGGCTGGGAAGTGAATCCTAACCTTCCGTCGATGCAGGACGCTTGGAAACATCGAATATCATGTATTCGTGCCAATTATCGATAGAAAGAACGATTGCGAAGGCAGGGAAGTGAATCCTTACCTTCCGTCGATGCAGGACGCTTGGAAACATCGAATATCATGTATTCGTGCCATTCATTGATAGAAAGAACGATTATGATGGCTGGGAAGTGGATCCTTACCTTCCGTCGATGCAGGACGCTTGGAAACATCGAATATCACGTATTCGTGCCATTTATTGATAGAAAGAACGATTGCGATGGCTGGGAAGTGAATCCTAACCTTCCGTCGATGCAGGACGCTTGGAAACATCGAATATCATGTATTCGTGCCATTCATTGATAGAAAGAACGATTATGATGGCTGGGAACTGGATCCTTACCTTCCGTCGATGCAGGACGCTTGGAAACATCGAATATTACGTATTCGTGCCAATTATCGATAGAAATAACGATTGGGAAGACAGGGAAGTGAATCCTTACCTTCCGTCGATGCAGGACGCTTGGAAACATCGAATATCATGTATTCGTGCCAATTATCGATAGAAAGAACGATTGCGAAGGCAGGGAAGTGAATCCTTACCTTCCGTCGATGCAGGACGCTTGGAAACATCGAATATCATGTATGCGTGCCAATTATCGATAGAAAGAACGATTGCGAAGGCAGGGAAATGAATCCTTACCTTCCGTCGATGCAGGGCGCTTGGAAACATCGAATATCACGTATTCGTGCCAATTATCGATAGAGAGAACGATTGCGACGACAGGGAAGTGAATCCTTAACTTCCGTCGATGCAGGACGCTTGGAAACATCGAATATCATGTATTCGTGCAAATTATCGATAGAAAGAACGATTGCGATGGCTGGGAAGTGAATCCTGACCTTCCGTTGATGCAGGACGCTTGGAAACATCGAATATTACGTATTCGTGCCAATTATCGATAGAAATAACGATTGGGAAGACAGGGAAGTGAATCCTTACCTTCCGTCGACGCAGGACGCTTGGAAACATCGAATATCATGTATTCGTGCCATTCATTGATAGAAAGAACGATTGCGAAGGCAGGGAAGTGAATCCTTACCTTCCGTCGATGCAGGACGCTTGGAAACATCGAATATCATGTATTCGTGCTAATTATCGATAGAAAGAACGATTGCGATGCCTGGGAAGTGAATCCTTACCTTCCGTCGATGCAGGACGCTTGGAAACATCGAATATCACGTATTCGTGCCAATTATCGATAGAAAGTACGATTGCGATGGCTGGGAAGTGAATCCTGACCTTCCGTTGATGCAGGACGCTTGGAAACATCGAATATTACGTATTCGGGCCAATTATCGATAAAAAGAACGATTGCGATGGCTGGGAAGTGAATTCTAACCTTCCGTCGATGCAGGACGCTTGGAAACATCGAATATCATGTATGCGTGCCAATTATCGATAGAAAGAACGATTGCGAAGGCAGGGAAATGAATCCTTACCTTCCGTCGATGCAGGACGCTTGGAAACATCGAATATCACGTATTCGTGCCAATTATCGATAGAGAGAACGATTGCGAAGACAGGAAAGTGAATCCTTACCTTCCGTCGATGCAGGACGCTTGATAGAAGGAATTGATAGAAAGAACGATTATGATGGCTGGGAAGTGGATCCTTACCTTCCGTCGATGCAGGACGCTTGGAAACATCGAATATCACGTATTCGTGCCATTCATTGATAGAAAGAACGATTGCGAAGGCAGGGAAGTGAATCCTTACCTTCCGTCGATGCAGGACGCTTGGAAACATCGAATATCATGTATTCGTGCAAATTATCGATAGAAAGAACGATTGCGATGGCTGGGAAGTGAATCCTTACCTTCCGTCGATGCAGGACGCTTGGAAACATCGAATATCATGTATGCGTGCCAATTATCGATAGAAAGAACGATTGCAAAGGCAGGGAAATGAATCCTTACCTTCCGTCGATGCAGGACGCTTGGAAACATCGAATATCACGTATTCGTGCCAATTATCGATAGAGAGAACGATTGCGAAGACAGGAAAGTGAATCCTTACCTTCCGTCGATGCAGGACGCTTGGAAACATCGAATATTACGTATTCGTGCCAATTATCGATAGAAAGAACGATTGCGAAGGCAGGGAAGTGAATCCTTCCCTTCCGTCGATGCAGCACGCTTGGAAACATCGAATATCATGTATTCGTGCCAATTATCGATAGAAAGAACGATTGCGAAGGCAGGGAAGTGAATCCTTACCTTCCGTCGATGCAGGACGCTTGGAAACCTCGAATATCATGTATTCGTGCCATTCATTGATAGAAAGAACGATTATGATGGTTGGGAAGTGGATCCTTACCTTCCGTCGATGCAGGACGCTTGGAAACATCGAATATCACGTATTCGTGCCAATTATCGATAAAAAGAACGATTGCGATGGCTGGGAAGTGAATCCTAACCTTCCGTCGATGCAGGACGCTTGGAAACATCGAATATCATGTATGCGTGCCAATTATCGATAGAAAGAACGATTGCGAAGGCAGGGAAATGAATCCTTACCTTCCGTCGATGCAGGACGCTTGGAAACATCGAATATCACGTATTCGTGCCAATTATCGATAGAGAGAACGATTGCGAAGACAGGAAAGTGAATCCTTACCTTCCGTCGATGCAGGACGCTTGATAGAAGGAATTGATAGAAAGAACGATTATGATGGCTGGGAAGTGGATCCTTACCTTCCGTCGATGCAGGACGCTTGGAAACATCGAATATCACGTATTCGTGCCATTTATTGATAGAAAGAACGATTGCGATGGCTGGGAAGTGAATCCTAACCTTCCGTCGATGCAGGACGCTTGGAAACATCGAATATCATGTATTCGTGCCAATTATCGATAGAAAGAACGATTGCGATGGCAGGGAAGTGAATCCTTACCTTCCGTCGATGCAGGACGCTTGGAAACATCGAATATCATGTATTCGTGCCATTCATTGATAGAAAGAACGATTATGATGGCTGGGAAGTGGATCCTTACCTTCCGTCGATGCAGGACGCTTGGAAACATCGAATATCATGTATTCGTGCCAATTATCGATAGAAAGAACGACTGCGAAGGCAGGGAAGTGAATCCTTACCTTCCGTCGATGCAGGACGCTTGGCAACATCGAATATCACGTATTCGTGCCAATTATCGATAGAAAGAACGATTGCGAAGGCAGGGAAGTGAATCCTTCCCTTCCGTCGATGCAGCACGCTTGGAAACATCGAATATCATGTATTCGTGCCAATTATCGATAGAAAGAACGATTGCGAAGGCAGGGAAGTGAATCCTTACCTTCCGTCGATGCAGGACGCTTGGAAACATCGAATATCATGTATTCGTGCCATTCATTGATAGAAAGAACGATTATGATGGTTGGGAAGTGGATCCTTACCTTCCGTCGATGCAGGACGCTTGG